>JAQIWF010000617.1:0-17032 GCA_034694965.1 Ceratozetes gracilis
ATCGAGAAAACGGGAGATATTCTTATAGTTGAGACGAATAAGAGATTTACAGTTAAAGTGATTCATAAAATACTTCCTTTTATTTGTGATAAGAAGAGCAGCGAAACAAAGGAAACGATAACTTGATTTAGAAGTCATCAGAATATATACATATTGTTTGAGATTTAATTCTTCGGTTCATTAATTCATTTTCTATTAGAAAAAATTAATGTAAAAATTTAATCCTCTTTTTGTTATTAAGTTTTAATCTGATTATAAAATTGGTTGAAATTAGTTTTCAAATGAATTTCTTTTATTCTTTTATATTAGTTTTTATAAAAAATGATTAAATTATGCAAAAGGGAAGAATAGCCTTTGTTTTTAGAGCAATGTCCAAGGTGAAGCACAGAATCAAATCTCTTATATGTTAATCTCTAATCTAGAAAACTGCTAATCAAAGTGGAATTTGCCTAGCTTACATAATAAGTTATATAAAGAGATAAAATAGAGGTTTCTATGAAACAAGTGCGTTGAAAAAGAGAGATAAATCACCAGTTTGCATTTGGAATCGTGCCTGTGCTTGTTAATGGCCTTCAGCAGCAAATGTAAAATCAAATGTCTATTCAAGCGTAGGGTTGAAATCTTATAAATATTTCTCAAGACTTTTGTCTTGTGTTTTATCAAATACTGGAACGAAAAGGAGGGAAATATATGTGAACTCAAAACTAACAAAATTGATCTCATTTTTCAATAAAACGAAAGAGGAATCTATGAATAGAAAATTGAAGTCTTGGCTCTCTTTTCAAGAGAGAAGAGGGAGAGAGAGAGAGGAGAGAGAGAGAGAGAGAGAGAGAGAGAGAGAGTCGCTAAATGTCAGTCTGGATATCGATTTGGTTCCAAAAGGACCAAATCTGAAACCGTTTAAAGACTGAAATGAATAAAATCGCAATTACTTCGAAAAATCAATGAATAATTGCTTTCTAATGAATAATATTCGCATTAAAGTTGATCTAAAAAGTCGGAGACATTTAATTGATTTGTTGTGTGGAATAAATCCCAAAAATTTTTAGTCACAATCTATTTCATCCATTAACTGCTCCTCTCATGAAATATGGATCTTAAGAAATAACTCTTCCAGTTTTAAACTTATGAATATTTATCGTTAGATTCAATTTTATTTTTGAAAACATTTAAAAACAGAGTAAGAATAAAACACTTTGAAATCTGGAATTCTTGATGACCTAGGCAACTTTAAACTGTTGGTATTAAATCATATAAAACTTTTGTTTTTAATAGTTTAAGGAAAGGGTTGGACTTAAAACAATACCTTTTTAATTAGGAAGTCTTCCTCCGCAAGGAATTCCTGCTTTGAAAATGAGCAAGCCTAAAAGGCGTTGCTAAAATGTTTGTGCCAAGTTCACAGGGATGCTGTGCCGCACTCAGCATCACTTGAATGAATTTGTGAGAAATTGATTGCTCTCTAATTTAATGACAATTTAAGACAAAAGTTTATTCACTTTTAATTCTGGTTTAGTTGTAAATCGGAAATCATTTATCAAATTTTAATCGCTTTAATCTCTATTGGGATTCAATTAGGAGTTCAAACGGCGACTCAAATACTCTTTTTTCAATCCATTATTTAATTGTTAAGCACTTCGTAAGCATTTTGTGAATTGATTTTCACCCGAAGAATATCTCAACGATTTTAACGTTGAAAATGCTTTTAATGTAATTAAAATAATTAGATTTCTTTATAACAAAACAGTTTTGTTGTGAATTGAATAGAAAAATACTCTGACTGTAAGTGCTATCAAACAAACAGACATAACATTGAATTTCATTACTTTAAGTAAAATTTATTATACATTCGGCAATAAAAATATTATTCCTATCATTGTTTTGAAAACTCCTACTCATTGGCAAAAAATATGATATAATTTCAAAGATAACATAAAAATTTCATTTATTCCGCCAGAAGTTCATTCACTTACTTTTCAGACAATTATTTAACAATTTATTTATCAAATATATTAAATGCAATGAATTTTGAAATTAATATTTAGTAATAATTCTTTGAAATTACATTTTTTATCATTTCTATTATAATATGAGATAAAATCTGGTCGTAAAGAATCCGTTTTATTGCTTCGAGTCAATAGTCGGACCAAAAATTTAATATTCAATGTAATGAAAGGCTAAACCAAAAACCAATCTCTAATGGCTTTCCATCGAAGAAGTGATCCAAAGTTCACTTATATGTTAGAGAATATAAAGAGTAATAACATTTTTGGCACAAACCATCCAAACCATCCAAACTCATCCAGTAATTCAAATGATTTAACAGTTCAATCAAAAGGAGAGAGATATTGATTTATTAAAAGGCGAAAAGTTTTCTGCCTCTCGTCTGTCGTCAAAAGAGAGATATGAAACTTAATTCAAGTATTTTTCCGAAAGAATAACTTTTTGGCGTTACTATTGTTAAACATTTTTCACAAATTCTTTTCATAAATACATTTATATATTTTCCTATCACTAAATCGGAGAACAGTTTTCAATGTATTCTGGATTTCATTCTGCAATGCATTCAATTCTGGTCTGCACTCAACCGAAATGCAAATCCTTTCACTGGAAATACTGAGCGAAACATTTGAAACATAACTTTTGTTTCTACGAATCGCTAAAATGTTTAAATATTTTGCCCAAACTTTTCAAAACTCATTTGAAACCATTGGAGAAAATTATAGAAATTCATATTATTTCAAACACAACACATGAGTTATAATTACTGTTTTCAGTGGAGAAAACTCATATCAAAACTAATAAATACTAACAAAATGAGTGAAACATTTGTGATGTAAATTAGAGACACAATTCCTGAAAACCATTTCGCCTGAAGTCCTCTTCTCTCTGAATTCATATTAAAACAAATAGCAGTTGAGCTCTAATTTCCTCTAAAATGGCAAAATTTTTGTGGAAATATCAAAATATATATTATTATTAGTATTAGTGAGAAGTAATGTCTATATATATGGAGATAAACAAAAGGCTTTGCATTTGTGCCACATTTGTGTGACTCAATGTATTGCGTGATGTATTCAATAGTTTTGTTATTCAAGAGTTAAATAACATTTTTGATGCGAGAAATACATATAAAATCAATAATAAAGACTTTAAACCAATACTAATATTTATCGGTTTCGGTGGAAAGTTATTCACACAATAGTGGGAAAACCACATAAGACTCCACTCTTTTTATATGAAATTTTTAAACTAATACTTTAAGTAACATCTCTTTAATACAAGAGTTTTGTGTGTATTCCGAGCCTCTTATTATACACTCAATGCCTGATATCTCTGAGAAAATCATAAAAATATAGTCTTGAATGAGGAGAAGGCTTTTGAGACGGGGCTGGAGTTGGCGTTGAGTTAATGGCAAACTCATGTCGACTACACTTCTCTATTGATTTTCTATTCTATTCGCTATTCTATTAATATTTTTTCGATGATTTCTCTTCACTTTTTTCTCCGATAATTACTCGCTGTAAACATTGAGACACTCTTTTGTGTCTCTCATCTCATCAAATAAATTATTTTCCCCTAATTTTCATTGTATCTCAACATCCGTTGGCACAACACAAGAGAGTTGTTCCCATTGTTCTTATTGTGTCTTTTTATTAAGTAAATAATTTTTAGACAAAGTGTTTTCGGTGCAAAAAGCAGCGGGTATTACATGGCTAACTTTTTTAATTAGCTCTATTGTGTATGCAGCTAGATAATATTTCAAATTTTGAATGTTAAATTTTGAAATCCGAGTTACTTTGAAAAAGAGGTCATTGTTTCGTACTTTGAATTTGAAATGAGATCCAAAACTGCATTCAATTGCTCTTCAATTCAGAGAATATTATTTATCGATAGAAAGAAAAAAAAGCAAACCATAAGTGAATGGCTTTATAGTGATGTGTTATCTAACGATCCTTTCATGTGAGTCCAGTCAAACACTGGCACATCACTACCGAAAACGCCTTTTCAATAAGCGATAGAGTCCTACAAATCAAATATTTACTTCTGTGTACTTACTTTCAAATAAGTTTTTTGTCGTCAATCTTTCATTCAGTTTTGTTGTTTCGTGCGATTCAATCATTTAATTAAATGCACTTATTTTTGTCCTCGCTTATTAGCTGGTATTTGCTTCAATTTCCTATCCCTCTACCCTTTCCTAGTGTTGATCAGTTGATTCCTAACAGTTAGTCGTAAACTTCATTAATATATTTATTTAGTTTGTGTTAAACATATCCAAAATGCATGAGAAATGAGGAACAAAATACAAGTCTCTTATATAACACAATTTGATTACTCAAACGTCAGCTTCCCTTCCAATGAATACCATATTCTGTTTGAATAATTCTGTTCAAAGAGAGGCAAAAAATTATATCAAACAAAAAACGACTTATTCTTCTTCTGTCAAACACTTCATATGTAGATAAACAAGAGATGAGACATTTTGACTGTTAAACAAAGGAATCCAAAGTTGAGAACAAACTTGAGATACATTTTATCTCAATTTTCTTTCCCTCTGTCTGTCTGTTTGCCAATACTTTTCTCCTCGGTTATGGTTTTTGATAATTTTTTTCTTTATCTCTTTTCTAATTTAATTATCATTTTGATGGTAATATAAATGCGTTTTGTATGTATTAAACAAATTTCCTGAAATGTATATCCATTTCTTGCATTGAATTACGTGATTAAAGTCATTAAAATAGATTTCATGCAATCAAATGAATTAAAGCCATAATTAACTTAAAACTAATTTATAATGAAATTAAAGACAATAAAACGATTAAAAACTACAACAAAAGAACCAAAAAATTTGTTACTTCCGATAGCATCGGATTCTTGAGAAGAGTGTCTCCACTTTCAATCCTCAATGTCTAATAAGACCACAAATGACTTTTATCTGCATTTACTAATTGAACTCAAGAATAGAGCAGATCCTCAAAGAGTATAAACCTTTGAGAGCAAGAGTTGAGATGCGAATACTGTTTGGCACGAAATTAACTCAAAGTTCTCGCATTTGGTATACGTTAAGGCTATTGATATTAATTGCCGACACATTTATCAATCAACAAAAGTGAGAGGAAATTAATTTTCACTATCGATCCCAACAACCAATACATACATATATAGGTCGGCATTCGGTGCAACAAAATAAATAATATCAAAGTTTGGCTCAAAAAATCACAACAAAAAGTAATAATAAATAATATATTTCTTTACAATGAAAAAAGGCTGACTCTCTGGATGTCAGTAATCAATAGTCAAACACTGAGCTCTGGTATGGCACAGAATGGAGTAAAATCTATCCAAAGCTAATACTAATCGTCAATGAGTTTCTAAAAGAAAATGTTTGCTAAATATATGAGAATATAGTGGAAAGTGGTGTTTATACCCCATATATACCCCATTCCTTTTGATCGATTGGTTGGAGAGACGACTGATTACCAAAACAAAAAGAATACATTACAGAGAGAACGACAGCAAAATTGTTTCCAATAAATGGCAGCCCAGAGACTACAAACTCTGGCCTTTTCTCTCTCTATCTGACTCTGTCTTCACTCTCTTCATCGGTTTGACTCAACCCTTAACTAAAAGCCCATATAATCACAGCGGGGATACCAAACAAATTAATGTTTTGCCACTTTTTTTTAAGTATAACAATATGTGAAACATTAATCTCAGTATTAATTTGCTATAAAAAAGGAAAGACACACAAAGAGCTTCAAAATTTGGTGAAACACAACATGTTATTCAACATCTAATTGAGAGAATCACTGAATTCAAACAGAAATTCATTGTTTTTGACTAAGCCTTTCCATAATAGCAGAATAGCACAGAATAGCACAGAATAGATTTGATAGAAATAAGTTGTGATGTGTTTAACAATACAATGTTCTTGCTAATTCATTGCAGATGAAAATTATGAAATGTTGTAATTATTATGCAGACATTAAAACCTATTTTTCATACTTTGCAGTGACAGAAATGGAAAGACACGGACCGTATTTCACTCGTGAGCCTAAGCACACCATCGACTTCTCGAACAGGTATGTCGTAAATGAATGTTATTATATGTTAGGCCAACCATTTTCGGTGACAATGTTTTCAACGATTAATTATATGCAAAATATTAAACCAAAGAATTAGAGTTACAGTAATTTATTAGAGAAACAGACATTACTGTCGTATAAATCGTGATTACAATTCTGTCCTCTCTATTAATGCGGTTCTTTCACTCTTTGCTTACAATATTCCGCAGCACCGGAGCTATTCTGTACTGTTCTGCTAATGGAAACCCAATGCCAACCATTAGATGGGAAACTAAGGATGGAATAGTCGTTAATGAAATTCCTGGTAAGTTATTAATTATTAATGATATCAGAGAAATACATTTTCACTCTTCTTGTCATCACTTGCACTACCAATATGAGCAAGGTACTACAAACTTATATAAGACTTTATCCAGTTTGACATGATCAATCTAAGCAATTTATCAAGCAATCAATAAATGCATGTTTTATTTCAAACATATGAAGCAATAGACAGTCCTTTGACTGACCCATCACTTCATTAGTAAGGCTGAAAAATATGACACCCAGTAGTTGTCAACCGATGGGAACCCAAATGTCAAGTTCTCTGAAATATATTTTTCAAAACCAAACCCCGAAACTAAGTCCTCGTTAATTGAAAGGACTTTCAGGGAAAGCTGGCTCTCAAATGCCAGTCGTCTCACATTTATTAAACCATTTCCTCATTTTTTTTCACTCAATGGTTTGAAAATTCATAATTCAGTCAATGAATTCTGTGAAGTGATTCTAAAATTTGTCGCTAATTCTGAATTAATTGAAAAATTTTAATTAAAAATTTATGACACAACA
Organism: Ceratozetes gracilis; assembly: GCA_034694965.1. Taxonomy (NCBI): domain Eukaryota; kingdom Metazoa; phylum Arthropoda; class Arachnida; order Sarcoptiformes; family Ceratozetidae; genus Ceratozetes; species Ceratozetes gracilis. The sequence goes on from JAQIWF010000617.1 coordinate 6,912, forward strand.
GTTTTTTATGGTGTGCTCAACACCGTTGCCATTCATTATTTGTTTGCTAAACATTATTACAGATCAGGAAAGTGACTAAAAATAGTCTAAAATTTTAATTTAAATGCCAAACATATTCTTGTTAATCGAATCAATCAATTGTCTACTCGAGAGAGCGCTCAGGCATAACAAGGGGTACCCCATCCGTCAATCGTGTAATGCATATACTTATTAGTGTTGAACACATTTTGATTAACAATGGATTGGATGCCAAAACTCCTCCACTTTTTATATTCAAATCCATAGAATTGTAGGCATTATATGAACGGCAAGTCTAGTGTATAACCAGTCGAAGCCATGACTAATCTCCGCGGCTTAAAGTCAGTGCACAAATGCTGTGCGAAAAACTGGTGCTCACATCTGCATCACTACATATTTTTAATTTTGCAAATGACTGGCAAAGGCTGGCCATCAATGGTGCGAATCAGTGTGAGGTGACATTCAATGTAAGCAGCCGTTCCTTTCTCACTCTATCTCTTCCTCTGTTCAGTTTTGCCTAACATTTGCCTATCGACAGCACAGCACATATTGCAAATGCATTGTCCGTTCAGTCCCTTTCTGTGGAAACCATTGTTAATATGTATGCGATCATCAAAACAGTGGTAATACTATACACACTATATTCACAAACGTATTACATTGCGTTTGTATGCATCTGTGCCTATCTGTCCCCCTCTCCATCTCCCTGAGCAGTCTATTTGAGACTTTTGTCACTTATGTTGATTCGAACCAAAATTCGGTAAATAATTGTTGACTCGTTTTTTTCGGCTGTTATTACAATAAAAGCTTTTTCTCCGAATAATTGCCGAAAAAACTCCTGAAACTCCCAAAAGTCGCATTTGAGGCAACATTTACCTCATTATCAAAACAATGCCATAAATATTCAATTAAGAATAAATTAAATGAAAATATCAACAGGGTAATCTTATTAATGGTTAAAGAATAAAGTATATTCATCCTATTATAAAGATTATTTAATTTCTAATTGCTTGAAAATGATGAAAATATAATTTCTATAAGATCATAATACAGAGGTTTAGCCATCTAACTTGATTTTCAGGGGGAGGGGTGTGAAAAATTCCTTCCCCTGTAGTTTAAAAACCACGTCCATAGACGTAATGTTAATATTATTCGAAACCTCAGGGGGGTATTCCGACAATATTCTGCCCTATGGCTAAATGTGATAATACGAGAGCACCTTGCTCATGCCATGCATATAGAGAGCGAACAATTATTGGCTTTTTGTTTCTGGATATTATTCTTGAGTTAATGCCTGTTCTCATCGATTAATATTGATTTCAAAAACATAAATATGGACCCAAAAAATCAATCATAAAAACCAATTTGTTATTCCAGTGAAACATTACATCAATTTATGGATTTGACAAAAAATGTTTTGAAAAACAATTCGGAGGAATTTTAAAACTGGTATTCACTTTATTTATTCTGTGCACTGGAGGATAGGGCGCTTTTTTTATATACCAAAATAAGTAATTTATTTTACTTTTCGGTCATTTTTCTCCCGATTTTAAGCCTAGAGATAGTTATCTCTCATTCTCTTTGAGAGGGAATTGAGTGAAAGACATAATACCTGTTCATAAGGTGTGTGTAAAGTAATAAACATCTCATAATAAATGTGGTGTTATTTGGGCTGACATTTGTTCTTCTATTAAAGAGTTCCTCCGTTTCTCTCATTCTTCTCATAGGTGTTCGTCATTTAAGACACGATAACTCTCTGGTATTCCCGCCCTTCAGAGCTGAAGATTACAGACAAGATATTCACTCCAATGTATACCAATGTATTGCAAGCAATTCTGTGGGAACAGTAAGAAGTCGTTACATACAAGTCAGAGCCGGTAAGTGATAATCAGCTCAAATGAGCAGCACATCCATTATTTTGTTCAATCATTCACATAGAGGTCCCGGAATTAAAATCCACACAAAAAATGAAAGTTTACTTTTTTGATCACCACTTTATCTCAAAGACTAATCTTAGTGTATAAATAGCAACAATCAACTTTTTTCATTAAGTATTTATTGCTAGCTCAATGGCGCAATTGAATTGCTTAGAAAATGAGCTAGATTATGCTCACACAAAGGCATCAAAAAGCGAAACCATAAAAGTCTTGAGAGTCTGAGAATTAATTCAACCATAAAATTATTGAACAGTTTTTCGCTAAAATAATATTGAAAATAAGGTTTTCTTTTCAAAGCCTTTTTTCAATGTTTTTCTATTTTACCGAATCTATGAAAAGAATAAGAATTTTGCCCAAAGAATAAGAAAATCCGAAAAAATAGGCACAGATTCGGGCCATTTATCTCTCTATGGAAATCAATACTTTGTGGTAGAGCTGAGTCTTAAGCGACTGAAGTTTAGTTTCTCATTAAAAAAGGCTACTCTTCTTTGAGGATTGACTTCTTATTTGCATTACCAGCGCATAAATACTCTATTACTCTAATGTTGCGATTATTGATCTAATTTTCATTTATCCAAAGCCTGAAAGGTATCACAAGACTAGTCTTTGAGCATAACTTTCCTCAATCTTTCACTTTCTTGGCTTTTGATATGAACACAAAAAGTATGCCTTTTCTTAACTCAGAATAAATGGTTCGTTAAAATCACTATTTTTCTCATTTAACAATCGCTAAGAATAACAATAATAATGGAAAAAATTATCAGTTATTCACAGTTTGTTTGAATTTTTTTTATGTATTAAAATATTTTATTGAAGAAAAAGTTTATTAGAAAATAGTTTGAAAACATTTTACAAGAAAACACTTTTTGTATGAAATAAAATTCAAGTCTTAAATATTTCTTCAATATTTGAAGCGCATCTTAGAAGCAGGGATGCGCAAGGTCGGCCAATCCTAGGGAGTATTTGACCAAAATACTCTCCCCCCCCCCCATAGGATTCGGAAAACTCAACAGATATTGTCCATAGACCTAATGTTAAGGGTTTTAAAATCCTAGGGTAGGGGGTATTTTGGCTAAACCCCCTTGCGCATCCCTGTTAAGAAGTGATAAATATTATAGATTTTTTGGGCTTTTTTGCGTTGGAATTGCCTTTTGGAATGAACTGGTTATTTAAGGGCTAATACCAAGTGATCGATAAGAGCTTCAGTCTCTGAACAAGTGATTAGCAGTGGATCGCAACTGATTGCTATCGGATGCAAAAAAACTAAATCACGACTTAATTTAATTATTGAAACAGATTTTACTTCTTTAGCGCAATATTTCACTTGTGATCAAAACGAAACGACAAAACAAAAGACACATTTCTATACATTCCTATTCAGTGTCGGAATAAATGTATTGTCGTTGTCTGTGTCGGCACTCTTTTTCACTCTAACTCTTGTGGTCTTTCTTTTTTTGTTTTGTTTCAATTTTGTTAATGCAATTGCAGTTGTGTTTCACTCCAACACTGGTAGACAGTGAGGGGGTCGTCACTCAAGACTGTGATTTACTACTCTTTAGGGCCTCACAGGAAGACAACCAAAGATCTGATCGAATGGACTGCCTTTTGATCGAAAAACATAAAATATACCCATTTTTAGGCTTAAAAATAGATGAGAATCGACAGCAAAGAGTCAGTTAATAACTCATTCAATTGAAATGAACTGCTTTTGAGACCAACAGCTGATACGCCAAATGTTTCAGAAAAACATTTGACTTAAAAATATTTAATAAAATCTCTTTTGAATGCTTTCAATGTTTTCTTTTTCAATAGAAATCAATTTTATGGTAATTCAAACAAATTATTTCAATTCTCTAACTTTTTAGACCAAATGTAAGAAAATATTCTTATAATTCAATAAAGATATGAAAAGCATATAATAATGATATTTGAAAAGAGACGAAAAATTGAATCATTGAGAAAATTGCGATCCATTTCTCTCTGATATATAATTTATAGTTTGAAACTCAAAGAGAGGCTCAGAAGAAGAGGAAAGCCTTTTCTTCTTCCCTAATGTTGAGTTCATATAAAATGGTAGTCAAGGAAAATAGTCGACGAAATATCAGTTTTATTTGAGTCCGACTTCAAAGTTATGTTTTCTAGCAATCAGTTATAATTTCATTTCTCTTTTCCCGATATAACAAAGAAATAAGTATCCAATAAATTATTTGCACTTAAAGTCTAAGTTTCACATAACTCAGCCTTAATTATGGAGTCTATAACTTTAAATCTTGTAAACTGGCTTGGTAATCGCTAATTTCCGTTCTCAGATGGAATATTTCAACAGTCAAACAGAGATTTTTAAATAATTTACTCGTTTATTATGACTTATATTATAGTTGACTTATATAATCCTTGATGAAACTTTTGCTAATTTATTGTTTCAAACAATGATGGTGTTATCATAGAGAAAGCACCCTGACAGCTTCATTACAAATCAATTGACATCCAAATTGAGTTTGAAAAGTCATATTTCATTTCAAATTAACTGCTTTTCATCACTGAATTGATTGATATATTTTTTAGAAAAAAATCAATAATTCATTACTTCATTAGTTGTCAGGATTTTTATAAACCCATTACTGAAAGGGGGAAATGTGTTCTCATTTGTGAGCAATTTTTGAGAAGTGATATACACTTTAATGGGTATAATTTCTTTTGCCTTAGCCTTCAATTTTCAAACAATTTGTCTTAAGCTCTAATGAATGGCTTTTCAATAAAAGAGTTTTTACTCAAAAACTTCATTCAAGTGTTGAGATTGTATTGAAAAACATAATCTCAAGTATTGGGAGTATCGCTCAGAATAAGTCGAACCACTTTTCCATTTTATATAAGAATGAAGTGTCAACTGCTTTAATGGCAATTCAGAGCCCTTTCATTCAGAGGGCTTTCCATTCTTTATGCTCACGTAGTTCGCCATCATCTCAATTGTGAGGACAGACACCAAACACAAGAAATGACTTAAAGAAATGACTTTCATTCAGTTTAATTGAAAATAGAGACCATCTCTCGAATAAATATCGCTTTCAATGATTATATGTTTTTTTGGACGACAAACAAATTGCAAATAAGAATATTGCCATATATTGCATGCCATTCCCTCTATCCTTGTTCATTTAGAGATTGAATTGAGAATTGAATATCAATGTGAGTAACAATTGAATACAATCTATATTTGTTGGGCTCCTGAGCACAGGTTCTTTGCCCAAAACAATCCTAATATCATTGCTCTTAAAAGTTTGGATGCATTTATTGATTTGAAGATTTGGCGTTTCTTTTATGTATTTCTCAAAAGAGTAGTACTCTTAGGAAAACTTTGATCCGAACCAAAAAATAAATGAAATATTTTTCTTATGAGACGAAAATCATATGAAAGAGAGAAAGAGCTGAAGAAATAGTGAACAGAATCTAATTTATGTCTTTGTTATCTGACTTCACACATGTTTACTGACTATTAAATGGGCATTACTTCGAAGAAATATTACTCAAAACACTTTTCATACAAACATTTATTTGAGTTCTCCTTTTTTGCTCAAAAAACAGTCAAAATTTCAATTATTATGAGTTTGTAAACAACACTAAAAGTTTTCACAGAAATTGTGTAATTCTTTACACTTTATATGAAAATCAATTCAGAAAATATGGTTTTCAATGAAAATCAATGTCTTTAACGGCTTTTTCTAATTCATTCATTTATCATAAAAGTGATGGCAAACTATGAAAGCGGTGTTTAATATTAAATTGTATTACAGCTCAACGACAGCTCTATTTATTCAGTGTTTGGTGATAATGAAAAGTGTGTTTCACTCATATTGTGCTGTTCTGTTGTGCTGTGCTCTCAGTTCAATAGAATAGAAAATCATTATTTAATAAACAGTAGTATTAGAGGAGTGCTGTTCTCAACATTAATAGTGATGACCGATAAACAGATGACTAGTTCTTATCAAACGGTTTTAGGCATATATTTTATGGCCTTTTATTATAATTAATAATATTTGAGCGCAATATTCATCCCAAATATTCAGAGCTCAGTCTCTCTCATATCTGGAGCTCAATATTTAATGACTGATTTTTACAGGAAATTCTGGTGAATAGTGCAGTTCTAATGAAATATTAGGCCTACCCTTCGCTGTCGACTGAATCAAAATAATGATAAACAGACAGAAACTACTATAAGAGCACAGAATCCAAGAGTAATCACAGGAATGAGTTTTCAGAAGTCAGAACAGATCTGAGAACAACTCAACCATAAAGATTGATATTCAGGACCAACTAATAAGTTATTTAATCTTTCGTTGGATGTGCAAGATCAGATTAAATCATTTTTACATTTAAGCTCATTATTTAAGCGATTAATTCAATAACATTTAGATTAAGTCATACATATGGCTGTGCGATGACTGCCGTTCCTGCAGTTCAACGCTTATCACAGATTAAAATCAGGAAAAATAAGCCAAAAATTAATTTGAATTCACATTTTTGGACTGAAAACACATAACTAATTAGTCTTTGCTGTGGACCTGACTTCAGGACAAACACATCAAACAAACAGTTATGTAAACACATGTTATGTCAAAGAAGTCCAGAACTCTTGTATTCATCGCAATTGGTATTCACTCTTCGCTTTCATTAAAAACAAAGTCATTTAATTGAAATGAAAGCCCTTTCGGCACAAATTATAGCCCTTTCCTGTAATAAGTCCTCTATTGGTCTGATCGGTAGCTGTTTTTCCTCAGAAACTTAATTCTGATTTAGAGCTAAAATTAGTTGCATACTACTATTCTGTGCTATTCTGTGCCACTCATTAAAATTCTCATACAATTGAGATTTCAAACCCTGTTTTAAAACAAATTAATCGCTCAGAATAAGAGTTTAAAGCCATTTCCATAATGTGAATGAATGAAAAATTATAATTCAGTTTATCTCATATTAACAGATCCTCTATAATGAGTGCCATAATTATTATCAATTCATTATTATTTAGGTATAAATTTGCATAATTTTCTTTGACTTCATTTAAATAACTCTTAATTCTTACAAAACTCGAGTTTTGCTCTCAAATCGATTTTTTTAAACATCAGAAAAAGTGGTAAATATTTGCAAATCGAAAGTCCACTTAAGAACTAATTGAAGAGTTCTTAAGATTCTTAATCTAAACCATCAAACCTTAAACACAAGAGTGTGAGTCCTGTCCCGGAAATGAACTTTAATTATGTTTTGCTATTTTGATGTGCATTTGAAGTGATTGGACGACAAAACAATATCACAATTAGATCTCTAATCAATACAATAGTAAAGGAGTCGAAAGTAATTTGAGTTCATTTGTGTCTCTCATTGTCCTCATTGTCTTCATGTCCTCTCATTCCTCCAATACTGACGTCTCAGATAAATGAGATGAAAATCTAACTAAATGTTGGCCACCATTGAGATCACTAATCCTTAAACACTTCCAGTGATGAAGAGAATCGATAAAAAGTGTTTCAGTTTTAAATAAATTTCACTAAAATCATAAAAGAATTAAATGAAAATAAAGATAAAATGACCGCAAAACCAGCAGTTAGTTAATGAGTAAAGACATCTTAAAAAAGGGTTAGGTATAGGAGAGTCCTCTTAAATAAATATCAATAATATTTCAGTCATAAGAGTTTTATTCGTAGAGATATACCACTTGAGATCAAATGAGAGATTGTCATCGACGACAGCACTTTAACTTCAATTCCGATACTTTTGAAAACACAGACTCTTAACACCCGATTCATTCACTTCTGTGGATGTGATACAGATTTTCAGTGATTTGAAGTCATCGCCAATCATATCAAACGGTGTCATGTCTTCAGATGTCGTCATTCCTCTGACTTTGTGTTCAATTTTAAAACCAAATCAAAGAGTTGTCGTCAAACAGAAGTCAAACTCACAAATGACTGGAGTTTTGAAATCAATTTCAAAGTTTATTTAAAAATCCAAACATATCGTGGTAAAAACTTAAAATCAAATTAACTGGTATTTAAACTAATCTTGTTTAATACTCTTTTCCTTTTTATATGTTTGAAGATAGAATTTGTAGAAAAGGTAGAAAAAGAAGAAAGGTTGAGTGAGAACAGAGTATTTGAAGGCATCAGGGTAATCAGATAAGTCAGTACATGTAAAGCAATAGATTCCATAGATGATAAAAATGGCGAATTGAATCAATTGAAGGCGAGTAATGTATCGCTTCCACCACAAATACTTCTGAATACCCGGTCCAAATGCAGACAAAAAGTAATAGGAGTACATTATCACGTGGACCATACAGTTGAGAGCACCGAATACCCCGAATACACAACTATGAATGCATAGTTTGTAAGTGATCCACCCCAATACAGGCACTGCTTAGATAAACTTGGTCAATCTATTAAGAATGTCCAATATTTTCTATTATTTACCCATAAAGTGGTGGTAAACGTGGAGAAAACTGATTTGATTGTTCCTTTTCCTTAAGACGAAGAATACTGTATCGAACAGATCCAAGAGTTTTGAGTAATAGATAATCATTTTTTCATTGATTTCTCTGAGTGTTTGCTCGGAAACATCATTACGATCGGGTAGTTTCAGGTCAAATATTTTCCTGCCGTAATCAAGGTATCTGAATGCGGAATAAGCTCCAAACACATTGATGATAACCAAGGTAAAGTTATAGACCATTAATACCTCTTTTAATACAAAGGGTTTTCGGTCTTTCATCCAATTTGGACCCAATTTGGTGACGAATAGAAGCCATGAGAGCATTATTAATGCGATCCCTTCCGGCCCTCCATTGAAAAGCCAATAATTTTGGACACGAGGGTCACTCTCAACAATCCAGTATTGATATAAGAAATAAGCGACCAAGCTTATAGTCATTATAACATTACAGAAACAACTCCTAATAAATGATTTATTTTTAATGACACACACAAACTTTAGCTAGATTATTTATACTAATTTTCTAATCATCAATAAATTTATATTAAAACATTCAGGATGAAATTGCAATTTTTGTTAATTGATTAATAAAAATTTAACACTTTCAAAAAATTGTATTTTCCCAGAATATAAGTAGATAAGATTGATCAGGGTTTATCTAATGAAGTAGATACGTTTAATAATAATGATGTAATGCTTCTGTTGGCCAATCAAACTTCTTTTCCAAGTCAATGTAAGCATGGGCATATAATTAAAATATTCTCGTTATTCAGATGAATTCATTGATTGTTAGACCTGTGCTCATTCGTAACCTAGTTATCTAAATTTTGCCATCATATTTGATATCCCATTTTATCACAATATACTAGAAGAGTTAAAGTCTATTCAAGGTTGATTACAATATCATGGCCAATGGGTAAATGAATAAATTATTTACCAGGATATTAATATTGATTATTCAACAATACTAGGGTCATATTTTTCCTCATTTTTTTAATTGGCTATTAGTAATAGCCTATTACTAATAGCCTATTAGTAATGAACTTTTATTGCCTTTTTCTAACTACATTCTAACCCGTTTATTATCACCTCGCATAAGAGCACTTCGCTTTATTATCACCGTGTGGAAAATCCCCAATTAAACAAAATACATGTTAAAGTTGTCGGTTATAATCACTTTCGTTTATTATCACCGATTTTTCCCGGTCCCAAAGAGGTGCTTATAAACGAGTTAGAATGTATTAATTAACTGATGTAGTAATAAACATAGTAATAAATATTATTTGACATTATACTAGATCCTATTCTTTATTACTCATTCCCCAAAAAAGATATTTTATAAAAAAAATTAAATTAGGTGTTGAGTGGAATTTTATTTTAAATAATTTTTAAAATCACCTTAAATTAAGTAGCAACAAACCGAATGATACATAAAATTGTCTTTAATTGGTATCAAACGTTAGGTTTATATCATATAAATTATATGATTTATGTCTTTATCTGATTATTGGTGATAGAAATCGGGCAGAAAATAGTGGCCTATTGCCGGGAAAAACTGTATTTTCATAAAAAAAATTAAATTAGGTGTTGATTGGGATTTTGAATAATTTATTAAAACCACATTAAATTAAGTACAAACAAACTTTAAAGTATTATAAATTATAATTTATAAAATATAATATAAAT
>JAQIWF010000618.1:0-17032 GCA_034694965.1 Ceratozetes gracilis
TTAAGCAGCGTCGAGCCTGGTTAGTACTTGGGAGGGAGACCACCTGGGAATACCGGGTGTCCTACACTTTTTTTTACCATTTTTACTTGATTAGCAAACCTTTAGGTACTAATAAATTCCAATTAATTAAATTCCAACAATTTTATTGACCTGAGGTTTGAAATTTTGTATTTACATTTATTACAATCAAATATCTAGTATAGAAACACCGCAGTTCTCTAAATTTAACCCACGTCATTCAATAACAATTATTGTTGATGGGTTATATCTAGCATATGATATGGCTTATGGCAAAACTAATTGAAGTTTGACACTATTTTTAATTCCAAATTGGGATTAATATCTTGTTCTGTTTCTTGCCATCAATTCATAAGAGAGTAAATCTATTTCTATGCGAAATAAAGTTTGAGATTAAATACATGCGGGAAATGAATGCCTCGTTTTGGCCAATAATAAGCCTTAAATGGTTTTGAGTTAAAAATAATTGAATCGTCAGAACATAATTTGATGCATGAATTGTATCTCTCTATTAGCTTATGAATAATAATAACGTAATTTTGGTCAAAAAGTTATGAATAAATATATTCTATATAATAAATAGCTCCCATAAACCTGAATATAGATGTGCTAAATGACCCACTTCTTAGTTAAGAAAGGATATTCCAGATAACATAATTTTCATAAACAAAATCCCCGAAAGTAGTAAATATTTTATCACAAAATTCCTTTTTGACAATAATTGAGCATGATAGATTGCTCGTTTGAGATAAGAACTTCGAACTTTTAATTGGAGTTTTCAAGAATCAAGTTTTACGAAAAACAAAGTATAACTCAATTGAGTAGAAAATCGATTTAATACACAATAAGTCATTTGTTATGGCATTGAATGCTATGAGAAGTGTTATAAAGTTGTATGAAATAAATCAATTGTAATAACAATCTATTGAACAGAATTTGTTGGACACAATCCAAGTAAAGATAAATTGATAATAGAGTCAATACGTTTGGGTTTGTGGACAAACACTGATAGATGAATCACAATCAGAATTAAGAGTTCTTCTAAAAACTAGGAGAAAATTGTGAGGATTTTTGCTGGAAGTAAAATAGTTGTTGCGATCGATAGCAAGTGCTTAACCCTTATCTTCACTCTCTCTTCGAGCAAATGTTTAATTGGATTCTTTTGAATTCGTCGAAGACTTTTCTCAATTAAAGAAGACTTGCAAACGATTTTTGTTGACTAATCAATGGTTTAATTAATGAAAATCATATCATTTATCACTTAATTTCATTGAGAATGACGTTTATTTCCAAATCCACGCTATAATTACTCCGCGTTTCAAATATATCTCAAAACTTCAAACCCTTTCCGTTTAAAATAAAATTGAACTTTCATTCAATAGATGTAATCAATGACTCAGATTAATGTCCTCTTCTTTGTTAAATTTAGACCAGAGTTGTGCTAAATATACATTCAATTGATTGATGTCATCCTGTAATCGAAAATTTCTGTGCCTCAGGTCATCACTACTACAGTCTGATTAGTACTGACCAGTCGTTCCCAGAATTGGAAAACTTCTCTTCATTTTCTAATCTAAAGCGAGTTTTGAAGGAATTGATGGCAACTGATATGAAACTCATCCAAAAAATAGATGAAATTCAATATTCTTTGAAAAAAATATCAAACATTTTGTTGGGATTCACAGAATTTCATCAAAATTGTGTAATAATTTCATCTCAAAAATTAATTTTGGGATTCAATTTCAAAGACATACTTCTAATTGAAAAAAAGTAAACAAAAAGTTTATTTTTGAAAAAAGCATTGCTTCATATCAAATAGATCTGGCATACTAATACTAATCTAGGCAATGAGTTATGCTGTTGTTTTATCTTGAATTATCTCAATTGAATTCATGGCTTTCAAATAGTTTTCTGAATAATTTAATTATATTCTAACGAAACAGTAATTGGCAGACAATACCGTATTTTCTAATACAAGCAATATTTCTTATATAACAGGGGTCGTCATTGGGGGCAATTTGCGGACACCCACTGAGTTCCGAGAATTTAGGAATACTTCCCTGAGGTTTGTAAAATATTAACACCATGTCAATGAAAAAGCACTAAGTCTGTCGAGGTTCTCTACTCCCAGGGGAATTTATTCAAATTACCCCCACCTCCATCTGAGGTTCGAGTTGGATGACGTGTTATACACAGGTCCAACAAATAAGACAGATCCCTACAAAATTAGTTTCTTATATCCAAGACATGTCTTGTAGGGGAGGGAAAGGGTAAGAAGTGTTTCATCTGAGTCTTAAATATTGATTAGTTTGCAAACAATCGGACAGAACTCTCATCAGACAAATGAAAAAATATTCTCATATTAACGACAAAGAGAGACATTCACTGCCAGATCTGGACTTTGTTATCGTAACTCTTAATTCACTGCAGAGTCGGTCAAACAATTCATTTGTCGTTTATAACTGTTATGGCCATCAATTCGAGACAATTAAGTTTTTATTAAATTAAGTTTTGCTTATAATTTGTGACTCAGAGATCATATAATTTGTGATTACATGAGAGGAGTCACTCCAACATCACTTCAGTTTTATTATTCCAAATATTTCTCAAAATAGTGTCAAAATAAACAATTCATAAGAATATTTTCAAAAGAGATCATTAGGTTTTCCCTATGTCTTAATCTTATCCATCTCATTGTTTTCTAATAATAGTTTTTTTCTGTATAATTTGTTTTCAATGATTTGCCATGTATATTTTTGCATAACAAAGCTCTGACCTCTCCATTCGTAGTTTCGAGATTATCACGAATTATATAATTGTTTTGATGTCATATTTTCTTTGTTTAAGTATTTTAATAAACACTCTCTTCTCAAGCTTTGTCTGTAAGCCATGAGAAGTGAATAGATATTCAATCAAATGATTTCATTTTGAATGCAAAACATTCCGTAAGTATTCAACATTTCGTGCATTACGTCTGCTCTCACGTCAGTCGGGTTTACGTGCAATAAGTCTGTCTTAAACTTATGTCTCAATCAGTTTTTTGTCTCTGATTTCCATTAAGACAATTGAATTCATGTCTAAATTGATTTTCCAAAACAAATGAAAAACCATTTATGACATAAAAATTATCAATATTTTCAATAAGTGTCTCAACGCTTCCATTTGTCTCAAAACATTTAATTCAATGCCAACGATAGGCAATCCGTTCATATCTGGCCTCAGACTCTCACTATAGTGTGTCCGCCAGTTATTCAAAGTCTAGATTCAATCCTTTGCTTTGAATCTACTTTTTTGTTGTCCTTTATTCAAATCACCCATTGTTTGGGCAAAAATTGCAATAAATGTTAATAATTACGTCAAAAATACATATTTCGACTCAAATATGATATAATTAGAGATGAATTTGAAAAACAAATTAATTTTAAATATAAGTTTCAAAACGAAAAGATTGAAGTTTTGGGAAAATTATTGAGTTTTCAAAGGCTTCTGAAATGAGTTCACTTTTGATGGTAAGAACAATGGGAGAGAAGTCAGTCAGGAATTGGTTTAATGATTATTTGAACATTAGTTTGATTTAGAAATCATTTCAATCTTTTGTGTATAAAATTATTGAATAAATGAGAGACAGAACTGAAAATCGATTCACGAAAATGAATGATTGAAGTGTTGTATGGAATGAAAGGTCGAAATAATAGGTCTTTCGAGTCAAACAAATGATTAGAAAATGTGAAGACTTAGCGATCAATAGATTTTTGGTCACAAATCAGAAGAAATATTATTTACAATCAAAATAATCAATAATTTCTATTAATTAGTCGATTAGTGTTCTCAGTGTTTAACACAACACTAGGACTCAGTCCCATCCGTCGTTGTCTTCCTTTTTAGATGCAGTGGTAGAGCCCCCACCACTACCGCCCGCACCCCAGGGGTCATCATTTTGAGTGGCTTTTTGTGAAGAGTCGTCTTTTTTACCCAAAATGGAACCCCAGTCTATATTTTGTGGAGCGGCAGCGGGTTCTGCACTGCCCCAGTCGTCATCACCTGTTGTGGCGCTCTTTGCGGGAGTGGTAGTGGTTGTGCCCCAATCATTGGTAGCAGCAGTAGTTTTAGCGGCACTTTTATCATCAGTACCCCAATCACCCCAATCGGTAGTTCCTCCCCCAGTAGTGGAAGTGTTATCATTACCCCAATTGGATGATCCGCCAGAATCGCCCCAACTGGAGCCACCGCCTCGTCCACCGCCACGACCTCCTCGACCGCTATTCAAATCAAAAGTACATTAAATGTTGAATAGATTTGAGTTAAATTGGGAAATAGGAGAGCCCTCATCAGATGGCCCCTAGGCTTTAGTCCGCATTAGTTCCTAACAAACTGTTGGCCTCAATATTACAGCACTTTTTCTCATCATTTTCTCAATTAAGACCCAAATTCTCAAATAGATTAATACAAACCCTCGTCCGCCGCGACCACGCCCTCCATCGGCTCCTTTTTTAGGACATTCCCGAGACATATGTCCCTCTTCTTGACAATTAAAGCAACCCCTCCCTCGGCCTCCGCCGCCTCTTCCACGTCCACCTCCTCCGCCTTTAGGACATTCTCTGGCAAAGTGTCCGTCTTCTCCACAATTACGACATCCACTACCGCCTCCACGTCCGCCGCCGCCACTACTCCTGCCATTAGAGTCACCCCAATTGTCTGACTTATTGGCGGCAGAACTCCAGTCGTCGTTATTGTTGTTTGAGCTCCAATTGGACGAAGTATTGGTGTCATTCCCCCAACTACTGCCACCTCCAGTGCCGCCATCAGTTCGCTGACGCTTTTTACCTCTCTTTGTGGGCAAAAAGGGATAAATCCGTGAGAAGTGAAAAATAGGGTTATCTTACATCAGAGTCAACAGAATCGTTGTTCTTCTTCTGGACAGTTATAGTCCTGCCGTCGACTTTCTTACTGTTCTCGAGTCTAATCGCGTGATCACAACTCAGATCTGATTCATAATCCAAATAACAAAACGCTTTGTTCTCATCAAACCCTAAGAATAATCAATTGATGAGAGGATGTGTTGGACAGTGAAGACATACTGTGGTCGATAACGATTCGGGCAATTCTTCCATATCTGCCAAAGCGGGCTCTGATTGCGTTGCAGTCGGTATCGGCGGACAACCCCTTGATCTCGAGCTGTGCGCTAATCTGAACGAATGGTTTACCGGCGGAACTGTTTGTGTGGTTATTGGTTGTGTTGGCGCCGAAGGAGTTGTTATTAACTGATCCAAACGAAGAGTTAAATGACTGGTCGGCACCCCATGAATCCATGTCTCGAGGAATCACTGCATTCAAACAAAACAGACAAATGAGTCAAACATTGCAATAGTTTTTGCCACAAATAAACACATGTTTTGATGTGTTTATTGTCTTTCAAATGGCATTAATTCCAGCAATAGTTCAGTATTTGAATATCTTTTGAGATAAAAACCTTTAATATTTTGTGTATTTAATGAATTGTCTTAAGATTTTCTTATGGTGTATGTCGTGTTGAATGCAATCTTTGGTTATGACATAATTTAATTGACATTAAATCAAATCAAAACCAAAATATCATAAATCCAAGGAATGAGTCGTTTGTCTGCTTTGAGTTCAACTGATTTCAACTCAAAACTCGTATTCAAAAACTGTTAGACGTCTTGAGAGACACCTCTCGACACACGTCTAACTAATATTAAAAAGTGATGAAATCTCCCATTAATTGCAAGATTGAAAGGTTTTTGGTCTTAATTCTCCATATCTTATCTCGAATTACAGCCTTGATTCAAGGTTATACTATAACACGATATGGACTTCAAGGCCCTTGAAGTCCATATTTTTAACAAAAAACTTTCAACAAAATGAGTGCTATTTTTGGCGCCTTTTTTGTACATTTTGTGCGGCTTTTGAATGAGAAAAGATTAGGTCATATTATCACATTATCTAGATCATATTATTGATAATATTCACAACATATTGATTAACATAGCAATCATATATTGAATTTTTTTAGACAATTTTATATGAAAGGGTAGAAATGCAGTCTTATCCCAATTTATTTATTTATCTTGGACCTAGGTCATCAGATTTTGTACAATAATAATAATTATTATTAGTGAATTAGTGAGCAAGATTAAAACGATTAAATTTTATTTTATGAAAATGATATACAATTTTAATGATTAGATTTTTTATGATAATTGAAATTATTTTACAATTAATTGTCTTTAATTGTCTTTGGAATTGATTGAGATCTTTGTCTCTCTTTATCTTCTAATTGAGCCAAAGTGGGTATGGCTTGTGGTGTGAATACAGATCTCTCACCAAAATTGAAAGGAATGGCAGAACTGTTGGAAGTGATGGTTGCGTTCGAAGCTCTTAGAATTGACATCACGTGACGGTCGAGTAGTGAATCAAAATTGCGTTCTTCGGAAAGGGTTTCATTTGTGAGCTCTGCAAATGTTGTGGGCGATAACACAATGGTTGACTTCCTGCTCACCACTTGTGCTGATTCATTAGTATTTGTGGTCCTCTCCCCAAAGATTTGCTCGATTGAAAGGGGTAATGACTCGACCCTTTCTGAAGCGCTCATTCTTTCGTCGTTTGCGAAGAGGGTTGGGATAGGAATGGGATTCGATGACATTCCAGGATTGCCTCTTTGTAGTAATCTATCGGGAGATACGACTAATGGCATCACAAAGAGAGGTGATTCTGTTGGGCCTAAATTTGATTGAACTCCACGAGGATCTGGAAAACCAAAAGGATTGGGAGTCGAAGCGGGCGGTTGTGAAAACTCATCGGCAAAATCACTGTTTGCATTGCGAGCAAAGGTTGACCCGATTTCTGTCGAACCGATGTTTGGCAACGAATTAATGGCTGAGTTCTGCGAATTAATGGTAAAGTCCTGCGAATTGATGGCTGAGTTTTGCGAATTCATATTTGAGAGGATAGACTCCAGGCTTGGAATTCGAGTCTCGAAATTTGATGGGATCTGAGATATAGGAATACTTTGGGGGAAGGGATGAAGTGGTTCAGGAAATTGTGATCTTTGATCAAAATTTTGTTCATTATTTTGAGATTGAAGGCTGGTATTCGGTAGAACCGGCAGAAAGTCTGTTGTTCTCGACTCGAAGTCTGGTATTTGGGGCAAATTATTGGGTATATTATTGGGAACATCCACTCGCGGCTCTTCTACGTTCTCGGTTGGGATGTCACTGTTCAGAAGAGTGGAAGGATTGCCGAAACTGATCACCTGATCATTGACTGAGATATGACCATTGAATGGAACCATTTCCAGGATATTCGGCATAAATGAGTTGATATCGGGAAGAGTGGCCTCTAATAGAGCGGCCATCGAGAAGAGCACGAGTGGTATAAACTGTTTCAATAAAAGTAAGTTAACCGAAGAATAGACAAAATTATGAAAACTGTTGAATACTTACAAACATTTTAAACAGAGTTCACAAAATGAAAAAAAAACTCAAATTCTGTTCGAGAGCTTCGAAAATAAAATGAAAATTTTTGAGTAAATCCATTGCTTTTATTTTCATTTGTGAAAGGATTAACCCATAAAACAGTGATGGGGCCGATATCTAAGGTCTAGGTTTAGGTTAAGTATTTGGGTCAACATATTTCCGGGTCCAACAAAAAGTACTTTCAATTTGACACAAAAGTGTATCAAAAATAAAAGTTATCACAAAAACTGACCTAAAATTAGGAAAAAGTTTTCGATTTTTAATCCGAAACTGATTTTGTATTCCATTAACACATTTAAACACATTTATTGGTATTTCAGTCAGAATTTCAATCAAAAGATTAAAAACAGATTCAATGAAAACATCAATAGTTTATTCTAAACCCCATTTCTAACACATAATTAGAAGCAAATAAATATCATTTGTTTAACAATTATTATCGAAATATAAGAAAATATAAATTCATTCAAAAACAAGATTAAAGTCTTTTAGACATTCCATACATAAAAGTAAGTCTTCTGCCATTCGGGCAGATATTCAATAAGAAGTCGAATAAGACGACCAAAAATGGGAATGTGATCCGACATGAATCGCATTATTGAAAGGATCCGTTGTTTTGTGTAATTGTCATAAAAGGGAGACCTCAAAAGGTAGAGGAGGAGAGCGAAAGACCTTTTACTCAATTCTATTCTTTCGTTAAAATTCCAGAGTCTTGTCGGCGGATCACTCAATAGACGCAAAGAAGTCACGTCCAGACCTAAAGACAACAGATATGGTGTCCATGAGTTAACACCAAAGCCGGCGATTGCCGTTAAGTGGGCCACCGGTTGGATGATATGTAAGACTTCGCCGATTAGTTGTATGTCTGACAAGTCTGAGGGAAGAGCCGTTCGCTTTTGCTTATCTAATATACGCTTAATTTGAAAGTTGTCTTGAGGTGAGAGCCACGTCCGTTGTGGTCGGGGCGGAGCGTTCTCTATGGTTCGCAATACACGACCGGTTCGTTTAAGTTTAAAAGTGGAGGACTCGATGTCATCCTCGAGAGAACTGACACTAACACTCCGACTATTAGAACACTCGGACGAAGAACTTTGAAGACTCAGATCCCGTGATCGGTCCAAAGGAGAGACCAATTCACGTCTTTGAATGCCCTGATTATACTTTAAGAGGAGTATTAACCGAATCACAACTCTATCGGTAAATAAGCCAAAGGTTAGACACGAATCAGACAATAATTAAGTGAATACTTTGTTATTTGAATGGCAGAAACGACAACCCATTTGCCGACCTCTCCATAGACTCGATATGCGGTAAATTCAGAGAAGACTTGAATGTATTCAATGATAGTTAAGACTAACTGAAGATTTTCGACAATTGAGTTCTGGACAAAAAAATGAGACATTAATCTCAAACGCAGCCAAAAAACCGGAGGAAGACTCACGACATTGATCTTAATATTGTAGGACTTCCTAAGAATGGTGTCGTTCAACAAAGACAATAGGGATGAACACGAGTACAACAATTCGGAGATTATATGAGAATTGTTTAGTTTTGTCGCTACATATGAAGACAATCAACAAAATTAAAAATGCATTTGAATTGTGGCTCAAAATACCTGTAATTAGATATGAAAACCAACGCAAAGCCGACTCCAACTCCGATGCAATCAAAGGGTTTTGTTTAACAAAGTTTTTATAATTAGTAAAACTGTTTTTAATCGCATTCAACGCTATTTCGGTATTGATTTCCATGTTTTCAGCATTTGATTGACAACTGATTGATAACCAAAACAATTGAATGCTTACATCGGATGACACTCTTTGCTATAAATGACGTTATTTTTTGTGCACTAAGTTTTGCATTGAGTTTCAATTGAAACACAACTCAAAGGGGACTAAAAGTCTGCTTTTATTTGTAGACGTTTTGTTATGCAATCATTTTAAAGGGATTTTTCACAATTAAATCAATTTAATTGCATTTAAAAATCATATTTCCTTCTTATAAGACATGTCTTTATTGTCTTTAGACTTATGACAAGAGCACATAATTTTAGGATTTGGGAAAAACACACAAATATTTTTGTATTCAATAGGAATGAGAATTTTGACAGAAAATCGATGAAAATTAATTGTTCTGCCTAATTAGAATAGGATCTAGGTCAAAGGAGTTATTTTCTATTCAGAGCTCAACAAATTCTCTAATTTTGAGATCAATTTTAATTGTTTTTCAATTAAATTAATTTTCAAAAATTGAATATTTTGTTGCGAGTGGTCAACAAAATACCATTTTATTCGCAATTTATGAAAAGAAGCCAAATATTTGACTTCATTTAATAATAGTCTGATTATCATAGATTCTAAAATTATTGTTTTCATCTGAGTAGGTGCTCTGGGTCAATTTAAATTAATATTTGAAAATATATGAAAATTGGTTAGTTTTGGATAATAGCAATAATTTATCTCTTTTTTATGTCGTTGGATGTCATGATTGGCAATATCGCAGAAATTTCATCCCTCTTATTGAACAGAATATGCCCGAACACAGTCATAAATACCAATCAAGTTTCTAAATAATCTTGCTAAAATCTCACAAATCTTTTAATTATTAATAAATATCTCATGTTTTCAATATTTGTTGGATATATTAGTGGAAAAAATGTATCTAGATAAGTGGAGAAAATAAATGGGTTGTTATATGTGGTGTTTGGTTGTATATTGGTATTTGGTCTGTGATTGGTTGTTTTGTGGCTACCCCTGCTAGTCATGTAAAAGCATTGCTCCCTCACAAATCGTAATGTTCAGTCCCGATAGGAGATCCTTTTGGAATAGGGTCTACGCTTTGCTGTCTTTTCAATGCAATAGTGTTTGAGTGCATACAAAATGTATAGCAATTACGCCATACTGTGGTGTCTGTGTATGAGTGCAGTCAAAGCAGTCAAACGCTGTCTTATGGCTGACCGACAATCGATTGTCATCGCAGGCATCGGTTAAACCATTTTTGCCGACAAACTAACCGCTAATTCATCACAAATTCGTTACCAAAACATCTGACTAACAGTCAGTCATCAAAATGAATGCAATTTTGGCTCAAAATTGTATTAATTTGTCGTAAAATTAAATAAATATAATAATCGGTTCGTCAAAACGTATTGAACTGTTGGGTGAGTTTGCACTCAATGCTAACCAAACACTCAAATACTGCTATGCTTTCACTCAAACCATAATTAATATCATTTTCTCATTAATTCATTTCATTTGACACTATTTTTGGCCCAATTTCTCAATTGTTTTAATGATTTGTTTTATTTATTTTTATTAATTTTATTGCATTTTATTTCAAACTTTTCTTTAGTTTTTGATTAAAAAGTTCTCAGAATTTGATCCAAAGTTTTGTTTTTCTTAGTATTAGAGAAATATTCAAATGTTTTGTCAATCAATGGTTTGAAATATTAATTAAAATGTTTTTAACCGAAAATCAGGTGATATATCGTTTGGCAATAATAATGACAACTTCTTCGGAGGACGTCCTCAAAGTCATCGAATACGTGAGGGTTAAGAAAAATGACGGAACCTTTTATATGATGGCTGAGCGAATCGCATGGATGCCCAACGGGAAGGACTCCTTCACTATTTCCCATAAATATGCGGACATTAAAACGCAAAAGATATCACCGGAAGGGAAGCCGAAGATTCAGCTGCAGGTGGTGTTAGACAACGGTTCCGATACCTTTCATTTCGTGAATCCGAATGGCATTCAAAGTCAACTCAACGACAGGAATGAAGTGAAAGAACTTTTGCAGAACTTATTACCGAAATTTAAGCGAAAATTATCCAAAGAAATAGAAGAGAAGAGTAGAATATTAAGTGAAGATCCGGAGCTCTTCCGACTCTACAAAGAGTTGGTCACCTCTGAGATAATCACTGCCGAAGAGTTTTGGGCCAACTATGCGGCCAACAAACGAGTTGAGGCCAAAGGTATGCAAACATTTGTTACTTTCGCACCGATTCTATCGATTCTATTGATATTCAGATAATTGGCTTTTGTTTGACATTGAATTCAATTGTGTTATCGCTTTCATTAATTAACCTCTGATTAGATACTAGGCATTAGTTTAAATGAAATAAATAAATAGTAAACAAAATATCAATATTTTAATGACTCTTTCGATTGATTTAATAGAGAAAAACGACACAACAGGTCAGTCAGTGGGTGTTTCGGCCGCCTTTTTGGCTGATATTCAGCCACAAGTGGACGGATGTAATGGTATTAAGTATAACATTACAAAAGAGATAATTGAAGCCATTTTCAACACATATCCGGCCGTCAAACGCAAGCACTTTGAGAGCGTTCCCCACAAAGTGTCGGAACAGGACTTCTGGCAGCGATTCTTTCAGTCACATTACTTTCATAGAGACAGGAGCACCACAAATAAAGACTTCTTCATCGACTGTTCCAAAAATGATTTGGATAGAGCTTTGCGGAGAGGTATTATCGACCCTTTCGTTGACTTGTCCTCAATGGAGGACAGGGTTGCGCCCACTTCTGACTTCAACGATGAGACCGATAAGAGTCGAAACGATTCTATGAACTCTTATGTGAACTCAAATCAGGCGTTAATTAAGCGCTTCAATCATCACTCGATTATGGTTTTGGACGCCTGTCTTAATCGAAATAAAGGCACCGAAAACGGTGTAACCCCTCCGCCCGTACTTAACGGCAATATTACCAAAAAGGCGAAGACATCGCATCCATTGGTGACAACGACAGTGACGCCAGTGATCGACGACATCGAACTGATTGCTGCCCAACACGAGAGGGAACGCATCAAAAAGTTGAGACTCGAAGAGATGACCCAAATGTCAGACCTACAGGAAAGCGATAGTCAAAGCGCTAAGATTCCAGTCCTTAACATAACAAAGAGCGACCGCTATCTGTCGGGTCCCATACCTAATGGCGACTGTGATATGTATAACAATAGCTATTCCTATGACAGTAATCACAATAATTCAGACAATAATACGTTTGACTCGTATTACCAAATGAAGCATTTGGTCAACAATTGGCGGCCGCGCTGTCAGAACGCCCTAAACTCTGCGTCCGCTATCTCTGCCTTAAGTGAGTTATCCCCCGGCGGTGCTCTTATGAAGACATCCCACTCAACAAACCTCAGAGACGAAGTCCCTCTCGATGTTCAGAAAGAGCTCAAGAATCTGACCTTCGCTTTAAATGAATTGTTGCGTCACTTCTGGTCATGTTTTCCCGCGACTACCCCTCAAATAGAGGACAAATTGCATCAAATGAAGAACACTTTAGAGCGGTTCCAATACGTGAAGATTCAACCCTTTCACGAAAGACTGAGTCGAGAATACCATACGACAGACGTATGTATTGTTTACATAGTTTGCATCAATTGGTTCGAGTAAACAATTAATCAAATTATTTGACTGTTTAGCTGACGGCACATCTGTTGAATCAAATTCAAGTGGCGTTCAATCGGTTCAACTCATGGCAGGCCAAGAGGACAGCACTCAATAGGAAATGAAAGCAAATTTGATTTAAAAACTATTTGTGTTAAGACTTCTATTATTTTTAAAAAAGTGTATATTTTATCAACAAAACGATAAATCATTTGTAAAACATTTATAATTCAGATTTTTATCATTAAAGAAATTATTGTTAAACACAACTATTTGTGTTAAAAATTGATAAAATAAATATTTAATAAGTCTTTCAGACATTCCATACATAAAAGTAAGTCTTCTGCCATTCGGGCAGATATTCAATAAGAAGTCGAATAAGACGACCAAAAATGGGAATGTGATCCGACATGAATCGCATTATTGAAAGGATCCGTTGTTTTGTGTAATTGTCATAAAAGGGAGACCTCAAAAGGTAGAGGAGGAGAGCGAAAGACCTTTTACTCAATTCTATTCTTTCTAAATATTTGTTTTGTTTATAATTTACACAAATGGCTATTGAATTGACCCCCCATTTGATGGTTCGTCCACTCTATCACTTGTTTGTGAGCTCTCTGAGCTCGGCTCAGGAGAGGTACTCAACTCAGACTCAGAAGATATATTGTTATCGAAGAGCTCCTCGATGTCCACCACTCCTGAGTCGAATATGGCACAGATTTGCTTCAAAGGCCTACTGTTAAAAACATTAAAGGGTTAACACTTTAAGCACATGGGGTTAAAGTGAGTGCACTTACACATTGGGATTCAAGCGATACCTTTCCCGTAACTCATAGATTTGTTTCACTATATTTTTACAGAGAATGTCCTTCTCTTTCTTCTGATCACTTGGACCAACCCCTGGATGGGGTTCCATGGGCTGAACGAAGCCTTCAGGCAAAACAGTGTCCAAGAACTGAACGAAATGTGTAATCTGACTGAAAATTAATGTTTTACAAAACAAAAACATGTTAGGATCAAAAACTTACTGCATTAATGGTACATCATTTGCAATAAATGGAAGATAAGCCCTCAGTTTAATAATAAGTCGGTGACAGTTCTCATAAGCCCAGTCCTCCATCTCTTTTGTAGCCATTCTGATCAAAACTTTTCTTAAAATGTTTGGGGACTTTCGCCTCTTAGAACCTTTGACTTTATGTTTCATTTTTGATGGAAAATTTTGATAAACTGTTAATGTTTATGGTACTTTTACTCAAATAAGTCAAGTTTTATTGTTTACAATTTGACTAAAGTTGTTGAGTCTGAGAGACATAGCAATAGTGTTACGCCCTTTGATCGACGCATGCATTCAAATGTGTTTTACGCCCATTACTGGTTGGTTAGAGGCTTCAAAATGGCCTAACTATTTGTGTTGACTACCGATTGGCCAGGTATATTCAATTATTGAACAAGTGCAATTAATATACACAATCACCACAATGAATGAATTGGCATTAATTGAATTTCCCAATGATTTTGCCAACACTTCCAATGAGGACAACTCAGGCACCACTTCCTTCTTGACTCCAGTGGCCAAATGTTGTCTTAAGAAGCAATGTTATGAAAGGGTTTTACCGCTCACACAGAATGAACTCTTCAATAAGTATTAGTCCACAAAACACTCAATAATAGATCCAAAATAACTTAAATTCTTGTTTCGGTCAGTTTCTGGAGAATCGGAGACTACGCCAAACAAAACTACTATTTAGTGGGACTGATGGCCGCACAGACACCCAGTCAAGTGACCAGTCGTCCCGTCAAGAAGAACAAGACTTTGAGTTGGAAGTATTGGGTCGACATAAGGGGTCGTAAAGTGCAAGTCTGTAAGGGTTTCTTTCTCGCCGTTTATGGCGTTTCCGACAAAAGACTTCGAGTTCTTCAGACAAAGTTAGTGAACGGCGACCCTCTCGAGGATCAGAGGGGAAAGTATGACAAAGAGCGCAGAGCCAATCAACACACTGTTAAACGAAAATTAGAGCAAAATATTCAAACTTTGGTTGAATTGGAGGCCAACCAAAGCACTCAACTTATATCCAAACAGACAGTCAGACCAAAGGTACCCAAAAAGGTTAAAACAGAGGATACTCTCAACAAAACCGATACCGTATTTATCAGTGAAGTCGTTATTCCAGATTTTGTCCCCGTCTTAGACACCATTCAATAAATGGCTTCAGTTATCAATAATTTATATAAACTGAGATTTTTCTTAAAATCTCTGATTTTTGTCTTAATTCTAATCATTCGTTCATTTTTTGTTTGAAAGCAATAAAAAATTGTTAACCAAAAATGACTAACTAATTGAACATGATCATTGATCATTGACCAATTATCATGTTAATAATTGAGTTTGGCACTACTATAATCTATGTATAAATCTATTTAAAATTGCTCAAGGATATTGGCGTTGAGTAAATGACTTGGATATAAGAGGATAAAAGACTAGTTTGTTCTAACTAAGCAAGATCATTACAATTTTAAACAATTTTGTAATTAAAAGATAGATTTGTAAGAAATTGAAAAAGTTTTTGGATTGAAAGCCAAATAACTACAGGAGTGGAGTCTTATTTGAAAGTGGAGTCTATGAGCGCATACTCTCAATAGAGTTAACCTGTTTTTGTCGTTCCCTTGTTTTCATTGATAACTCATTCATCAAATGGACGGCAATTTTGTTCACTAAAAGACTGTATTTGAAGACATAATTGGTTTCAAATTATTTCCAACACTTTTTCCTTCAATCAGTTGAAGACAAGACTTAAGAAGATGTCTGTGAATGAGTTGCCGACAAACACCACAATTATGATAATTCCGGCCAATTCTGAGTTATTGACCACCGATGAGATCAAACATTATGAGGACGAGACGGAAACAGATTACGCGACGCCACCTCTCACTGGACTCACACCAGTGGCTAAATGTTGTCTTAAGAGGCAGTGTTTCAATAAATTTGCGCCACAGGTTCAGGAGGACTGTTTCAATAGGTTTGTCCCATTGTAGTAACTACCAGATGGCCTAGTTCGTCCAGTTTTACCAAAATACCCACTCTTATCATTGCAAACCTCGGCAAACAGTTATTGTCAATAATATTGACAAGGGGGGGTTTCAAAATTTTCGCCGACAGGGGGGGTTTTGGTCTGACCCCCCCCCCTCGTCGAACCCTGGTCAATATAGACGTATTTTAAGGTTTTTCAAATGCTGGGGTATTTTATCTAGACCCCCCTTGGTTTTCCTCGTAATAATAATTTGTGTGATTATTTGTATGATTATCTCAGGTTTTGGTCGATTAAAACGAAGACAAATCAGAACTACTTTTTGGCGGGACTTATGAGTGCAGACGAACCCAAGCGTACGGTACAGAACCCGGTCCGACACAATAAGACAGTGAGTTGGACCTACTTTGTTGATGTGAGGGGAAAGAAGGTACAGGTCTGTCAGAACTTCTTAACCGGAGTCTATGGTATCTCCAGTTCTAAAATCCAAACCATTCAACACAAACTGGTGTCCGGTTCCTCACTCGATGACCTCAGGGGTCGCTTCTCTAAGAGGAAGAGAAGGGAAGACATCGAAGAACAGCCACAAGAAGTCGTGTATGAGACGGTCACCAAAAAATCTCGAAGAAAGAAGAAATAAATGTTTGGTTAAAGACATCTATAGTTTGGGAAAAGTTATCTCAATTCAAATCACAATTAATTTGTATTTCATTTTAAATTAATTCTAAATATTATTTACCGAACGGCTGTCCAATCAATACATTGCATGAATATTAATGTATGACAAATGTATGACAGAAATTATATTTCGTTCTGTCCTCCAATTGGAAGTCCTCTCTTTAACCTCAAAGGGGGTCTAAAGAGGGCTTATTTTGTTTAAATTAAAGCTTTGAAACCTTTATATTAATTTGTCTCTTATTGTAGAATATATTCTTAACTTTAATTATAAAATAAAAATTTTGAACAAAAAACTTCTAATCCTTAAAATAAATGTAAAAGAGCACAAAAAGTGTAGGACACCCGGTATTCCCAGGTGGTCTCCCTCCCAAGTACTAACCAGGCTCGACGCTGCTTAACTTCG
>JAQIWF010000619.1:0-17029 GCA_034694965.1 Ceratozetes gracilis
ACATTTTTTATCCGAGTTATTACATTTAATAATCATTTTCAATGTTATCCTAAGCTTATGCTTTTATCCGAGTCGTAACCCATTAGAATGTATCGAAAACTCTTCTCTAATACAATGCCTATAATTTCGATTATATGAGAGAATGTTTTTGACAACAAAATTATATTTACTTATTTTTATAAGAAATATCCTTCAATTTTTGACACATTGATTGAAACAAAACTTTAGCGGAATTTGATAGCTTTTAGCTGAAAAAACAAAAGAATATTCATTATTTAAGTTGCTAGAGTAATTTTGAATAAAAAATGATGTAGGATGAATATTAATTTTCTTCAGTTACTAAAACACTTGGAATGTTATGGAATTAATTTTCTTAAATTAATAATTCTGAAAATTAAACGAAAATGAATGACACTCTAAGGATATTTTATTACCTTATATTTATTGATTACAACCATCATTAAAAACTAAATTGCACATGGAGAAAATCGATCCTTTAAGTAATATGAGCATGGTTGACAAAGACAATTGCTGTAATTTTCATTTTGGTATTGAAAACAGCAATTTTACTCGAAATTCTTGGATGATATCAATTTCGTGGAGTTAATGATAAGTTAGAGTAGTTTTGATGACAAATAAATTACAATATTATTGTTACTTAACGTAAATGTCATTAAGTGCTGACTATATTGTGTTTCACGGAAACCAGTAATTCGGTTATCTATTGCTTTCAAGTATATCACTGATGAAAATTATACAGACATCACACAAATTGAGACATCATTCCGCCCATAACTCCTTATATACTCATAAAAAGTAAATTTGCTCCACGACAACTTTCTATTTGATTCTAGTATAACATCTTTTTATGTAGTTCTTATGACCTATACTATAGAATCACTATCACAAGGCGAGGGGACCAAACCAAAATTCTTCCTTGGGAATTTTTTAAATCCCTCCTCCCCCCCCCCCAGGATTTTGAAAGCCTCAACTATGGATAAGAACTAGGTCTTTCGAGGTTTTCAAATTTTGTTTATTTTTAATTTTTGTTTATAAGGTTAATGTTTGTTTAGAAACTGTTTGTGGGGACAGGACCTGGTGTTGAGTGATCTGTGAATTTTAAACTTTTGATATAATAATTAATAAATGTTTTGATTTGACAGTCATTTCGGTTGTCGAGCAGTCATTACAGTCAGCGTTTGGGAACCAATTCTCATAAACAGAGTAAAAGAAGACGAAAGCGGATCGAAACGAGTTCTTTGGATAACTCTATAAACTCTCCGCCAGAAGTTAGTGGCGTTTCTGAAGTGTTGCCCAAATCACGATCACTGACGGCATTGAAGAATAATAACTGTAATGAATGTGTCGTAAAACCAATTAAATTAAGTTATAGTAAAAGAGAAGTAAAAAAAGCGCAGAAATTGTTTATAATCGTTGTTTTCTTTATGTTGTGTTGGATTCCGTTATACACTTTGAACACAATTAAAGCCATTTGTCCTGACTGTGAGATCCCTCGACTATTACTCGATATGTTCATAATACTGTCGCATTTGAATAGTGTGGGCTCACCCTTCCTTTATGCCTTCCATATGAAAGATTTCAGGGAAGCGCTCAGAAGATTATTATGTAAGTGTGCTATACGTCAGCGACACTTCAGAGATCTTCGACGACAAGAACTGTTCAGCATAACTGGCTTTCCTAATACAAGACGATTGGCTAATAATACTCTTGAAATGTGTGCCAACACTCCAGAAATTACACCACAATTGTCACCAAATCAGTCATTGCATAAAATATCAGCAATTAATTAGAAAATAAAGACATAGAAATAGAGACAAATTTGTGTTCATTTAGAAAACTCAGACTTTAAAGTCATTACAACTAATAATTCTGTCAATACTTTACATAATTATTAATTCTATTAGATTTTAAATATTTTCTAATTTATTTATTTAGATCATATTTTTCCAAAATGATAAAATTATCATTCTCATTTTACATGTCTCGCTGGAATGGTTAAAGATCTAGGTGTTATATGGTGAAAAATTTAAAAAACTTGGTCTTCTTTTTCATTACAATTAGGTCACTATTACCATGGCTTAATTTTGGAAAAATTGAACCCCAGGATAAAATATTCTCTTTAACCATCCCTTCTCTAGTCATATGTAACTCATATTAATTGACAAAATAATTGTAATTATGATTTCATATATCAAAACTCGTTTTTAAATAAGATCTGTATTTATTGACAAAGAATTCAAATAAATCTCAAATTTGTAAACAAATATTGAATTTCTAAACTTATATTCACTTCATTGGACAGAACCATTGGACAGAACCATTGGACAGAACCATTGGACAGAACCATTGAAAAAATTGGATTACATTCCCGCAAACCAATTGAAGTGACGATAGAATGAAGCAATACCTCACAATTTGTCCAACTCTTTAATAAACAGGTTTCACAGACATGGGGTTAATAACCACTGGTTATCAATCTATAAGGATTGTACAGCAGCTACAAAAATTTACATAGAATAATTTACTCAAATTAATCATGTATTATAAATTATAATTTATAATGTATTGATCTATTTACATAGAATGTAGGTAATTTAAGTGCTGAAGATCCTCCATCAGTAGTCATGCTGCACAAGTCTAACAATCTAGTTACCTAGGGTCTTTTTACAAATCTACCTAACATTCATGCAAATTCTTATACAGCTGTGTTGTCTTACACAGCTGTATGAGCTGTTTAATTGTGCTAGTTTCAAATTACCAATCTGTCCAATAATAATAATAATAGCAATTTATATCAATTTCTACATTGATTAATAGATTCTTAAACAGTAAAAAAATTGGGATGACATATGACCAAACTAACTTTCTGTCTCCAAACATTTTGGAAAACTTCCCTGAATTTAGTTAAAATTTAACATCTCATCTATGGACACACCTGGAGGACTTTGACCAAGTTTCTCCTGATACACCTTCCCTTAAGTGGAAGTTCTAGCTTTCGTTTAAGATAAACAAGTTTACATCGAATGGAAAATCATTGATTTGATGCAACACTTGTGCTATTAGTAGAGTTAATTCTATCCATTAGAGTGGATAACGTCAGCTCTCTTTCACTGTTCACTAATAATACAAACTTATTAAATGAGTTATACATTAAGAGCACATTATTTAAAGAATTGTAGTTAAATAATAACTCGATAATCATAGTTACCTATTCGAGCACATCGTAAAACTATTAAAAACTGACTAGTTATCTGAGAATAGCATTGAGTTCCCCCCTCCCCCCTAATTGAGTGATGAGTTATTTGAGTGGAGAGTTTGCAGACCTCATAGTTTGAGAGAAATTGAGACGTCTTTTGATGTTTTGATTCATTGTTTTATTAATAAAATTAAATCCAATTATTTGACACTTAATTGACTTCAATAGACATTCAATTAATTTATTATTTATTGGCTTTCGTTTGGATTTATGTTTGGTTTAATTGAATCGACAAAAAGTGATTTGTTGTCATCGTTTGGAGATTAATACAAAACAAATGAAAAAATACAGAATTAACGACATATTAGGGGATAATATCAGTGGACAACACTCACAGCCATCACAACCAAACGGTGGGGTCGACCGACACCTGCCCTTACATTTGGGTCAAAGATTGCAATCAAATCAAAATCGGATTCAACGCCGATATGAGGCCGACGGCAGTGAAGAGGAAGAAATGCAACGACAGAACCAATTGCTCTCTATTTCCGCTCAATCGGTGCCACCATTTGGTCCATCCATACACAGGAATATGAACTCTGGTTCAGGCGATGAGGCTCTGAATGCGGCCAACCTCTCCAATATCGATGCCAACAGTTTGTACCACAAACTCAAAGAACTACAAGAAGCGGAACAACGACTCAAACAAGTGGAAGACCTCATGAGGTCTATTGAGAAGATGGAGAATAATATTAAAGAAGTGAAAAGAGATTCTGTGGTCAACGACACCCGAAAGGCCTCAAATGAAATGCAAACCAAATTTATTTCTCGAAATAATGTAACTAAACCTCAGACCAGAAGTGTTGGAAGTGTTGTCACTCAACCCAAACAACTCACATCTCATTCAGCGAATAACATATCGATATCTAATCCACAGAAGAACACAATTCCCCGAAATATCGATGAAAATAATGGTCCGGAACTGAATGTGACGACAAATGCGAACACAAGTCAGCACTTAATACCACAAACGTTGGACTTTTGTGACAATAATTTGGGATATTCTACAGATGTGGACGAGAGTGAGTCCAATAGCGAAGAGTCATTCAATTTAATTAATGGAAATCTGATCCGTTCGATGAGATCACAGTTTGATTCAATGCGCTCTCAATTTGAGACAATGTTTCCGGCGCTGGAAAACCAGTTTTCAAACGGAAATACAAATATTAATCAGAATATAAATCAAAACAATATTCAAAACTCTGGGAATAGTAGTAATAGTTATATAAATAACCAATTTTTCCATTTAATGCTTTTGCAAAACTATCAGATCCTTCAACAGCAACAGATGCTCTTACTTTGGCTCCAACAGCAGCAAACCCCCTGTCAGAGCCCGCAGCCAATCCCAGATCCTCCCCAACGACTTCAAAGTCATAATTCTCACCACTATATGAACGGCAGACACACAAACATCCCTTCAATGCCTCAAAACTCCATTCATTACAGGAATTCCACTTTGAATTCGGTGCGGAATAACGACTCGAATATACATAACATGACTGCTCTCAACAATCAGGTTGTGCCGGGAGTTCGAGCCAACAACTATTGGGATAACTTCAAGAGTTATTCGCGTCAAAACAAATTGAGTGCTTCGGGTAATCGCAAGACCAATGAGAACCTGTCTGTCCCTCACAGCCAAATGGTTGGTCCAATTCTAACGAGTGAACAGCAGGTGATTCACAATCCCTGTCCTGATTTGAATTTACTTTCACCCAATTCTACGATTGTTCGTCACTCTTATGGTCAAAAGGCAGCCAATGCTAGTCATGGAAGTCACGGCCAGTGCGTCGAACACGTGGAGAAACAGCAGAATTTACCGCAATTTAATGACATGTCGGCCAACAAAACCATTCATTTGCAACATTCGGACGCAAATAATTTTGCGGCCCTTTTCTCGATGTTAGAGAAGTTGATTGAAGGCGACGACAAATACAGCACCAAATCTGCCCCTAAGAAGAAATCGACTAATTTAGTGATGACATCAGATAATGAGGAAGAGTGTGGGGCTGTCGGTGGTGTCGGAGTCACTAATATTGTTAACAATCAAATCTCATGCGAAGAAAATGGAGAGAATAGTAATAAGTGTTCCCAACAATTGAGTTCTTCAGGGCGTTCCCAATTGACGGCTAATTTATCGATTCCTCTTCACATACCCGCCAGTAGTGGTGCCATAAGAAAGAAACCCAGAAATCAGGAAATTTTGGAATTGTCTTCGAAGGCAGAGAACAGTGAAAATACAGTAAAATCACCCGTCAATGGATCGGAACTAATTCGACCATTAATGGCAGCAGAGGGTCGTTCCTCTGAAATTGGAACCACAAATACTGCACAGACACAAAAAACACATCAAATTCTATCAATTCGTCCGCCAACTACTGGTGCGCCGCCATATGATTGTGAAAGTAATGGCAGTAATGCCTCTTCTGATGATGAGTTGGCCGAAGCCGACCAAACAGGCTCTGAATTGATTGCTTCTGAATCAGAGGTCATTCAAAGTAATAATAATAATAATATTAATAACAATAATAACTGTAATCTCAATATAAATACAAACAGCACTCAAACGAATACAGTGAGTGCCCAGACTATTGACATTCAAAGAACAGTTAATGACGACAATCCTCTTCCCTCTAATGATGACATCGTGGGTGAGGAGGAGGATGAGGACAACCTTATGGGTAACCAATCAAATGATGGCGCTATTCGTTTGAGTGGAGACGGAGAACAGGGGCTATAGATTCCATTCTTATGGAGTTCACATTTGGGATAATTTATCCCTTTTTATTGATCCCATTCTAACCCTTTACTGATTTTAAATTTGTTTTCTCTAATTAAACCATTCATTAAATTATATCTAACTTTAAAATTATTATTATATTTAACTAATTTTTCGTTTATTTAACTAAAATTTTGATCATTTTTAGAAATAAATTAAAGTGGGTTTCAATCAAATTGCAGTAATTTTGTCATTTCAGTCAATTTACACTCATTTGTGATCAATAATGAGCCCAATATATCCATAATTGTGAGAAATGTCTTTTTGTCAGAGAATTCACTTGAATGTAGTCGAGTACAATCTTTAATGAATTGACCTTGTATAGGAATTATGGAGAATATCAGTCATATAATGAAAGTTCAACACTGAAATTGTGTCAAATTTGATAAATTTCAAGGAAAGACCTGGATATTTTCAGTGGACAAATCTTA
The DNA here is from genome assembly GCA_034694965.1 of Ceratozetes gracilis. Lineage (NCBI taxonomy): Eukaryota > Metazoa > Arthropoda > Arachnida > Sarcoptiformes > Ceratozetidae > Ceratozetes > Ceratozetes gracilis. The sequence continues at coordinate 6,485 of JAQIWF010000619.1, forward strand.
TAAATACAGTTTATCCTCGTTATTGATGTTTTCATAATTATTGTCCTTTTGCGGGTTTTTTTGCCTTAATAAACTTAGCATGCTTAATTTTTTGGATATCTATCTATCAAGCTGAAAATAGATAGCGTTTAAAAGTGCTCTCTTAGTTTTATTTAATTTCACACAAAATTAGCCAAAGAATAATCAATTTAAAAGAATTTTAGCTAATTTCATCTTTGGCTAGAAAATGACGTAACATTGAAAGAACCTTATTGAATGTAAATTACATTATGTAATATAATTTTCATGTCAAAATAATTAAAATTTTCATATGTTTATGTGGCATAAATATAGGAAATATATTTCTAGGTACTTTGGATATCAATCGAAAATTTTAAGAATTCAACAAAATTCAATTTTAAGGCAGGTGGCGCTATTTAGTCTGAGGGGTAATTTTGAAATTGATCCAAAATTTAGCCTAAATTTTAGGCTAAATTTTGCGACAGTAACTGTTTCACACTCACCACCCTAATAATTAGCCTATAACGATGTGACCTAAATCAGGTCTTCAAAACTTTTTTCCAAAATAAAAAATAATAATCATTAATACAAGGACAATATTGAGTGATTGGTTGATTAGATCTCCCTTTACGTACTGATTGAGTGCAGCGGTTATTGTATTGGTGAAGAAAATCGTTATGTTTTGGATCTCTTTTCATTGAATTAGCAAAACATGAAAAACGTAACAAAATTGTATTTATGCTGTAATTGACATATAATTTGATTCATTGTTTGGGGTATAAGTTGTGTAGTGTTTGAGTGAACGTTGTTTATGGATGAGTGAAGTGACGTCTAATGCAAAGAAAGGATTTGATCGTTAATGAGGTAAATGGCGGACCGATTGGCGGAGCAATTGATCCATCGTTTCGGTGAAAGTTTTGCTTATTTTAGTTATTTTGAAAGCCGTGACAAACATTTGAAGACTTGATTTGTTGAATGAGTGAACGAAATGCAAACCATTGAATACGATCTCAACGTTTCCGGAGGTCTTATGCCTGTAAGTCGTGACACAAATCAGACATTTCTTTCAATTCGACATTAATTCTAATTTTATCGAATGGACAGCAAATCAATGCACTGACGGCTCCGCCCACTAGTGATGAGTCCAACCGAAGGAAGAAATTGAAAAAAACGATTTCGAGATCAAACCAATTGACTAACGATTCCAACAATAATAGTAATCATCAGAACAGTCGACACATCCTTTCGCGTCAAACAAAGACAGGAAAGGCTCCCAATCATGAGTATTGCGATTCGTGTCGAGAGGGCGGAGACCTCCTCTGTTGTGACCGCTGTCCCAATGCTTTCCATCTTCAGTGCCAGTCAGTCATTCCTCCACTTCTATAAGTAATCAGTTATTTAACTCTATTTGACTCTAACAGCGATCCACCGCTGGACGAAGAGGACGTCCCTCAGGGCGAGTGGTTGTGTCGCAAATGCAAAATCGTTATCAAAGAAGATATCGAATCGGAGGACGAAGAGAGCGATGAATCCGATATTGAATTGGATCCGAAAGGTATCCGAAAGCCGTTCTCTTTCCTGATAAGAGCGGCGCAAACATTGAATCCAAAACAGTTTCAATTACCCAATGATATGATGCCATCCATTCCTCTCATTGGGAGCTCCAAAAGGGTTAACAACAATAAGAATTCAGTGAAGAAACAAATTCACGAATTGGACAACAATTCTTTGGTCTCATTTCCCATCAAATTGTGTTACCAGTGCTCAAAAAGCTGCCGAAAGGCACCACTCATTCAATGCGATTACTGTCCCCTTCTCTTTCACGCTGACTGTCTGGACCCACCTCTCACTTGTCTACCAACGGGTCGTTGGATGTGTCCCAACCATTCACAACATGTTGTCGAACAAAAACTATTGGATTCCGTGAGTTTGAGTCAAAGAATTAAACTCTGGAACCACTTCTCGAGTAATATATCTCAAGACACCATTAAAATAGATTTTCTTAAGAAAGTTCACCGAAAAAACCCCCCCTTTAGGACTAAAATAGCATTACCTCCAACTCCTAGAGTTGTGATTCCCGAAGCCATCAAACAGTTGTATAGCACCCGTCCCTCTCTGTTGCCAAACCAATTGAGTTATAATTCAGATGACTTGCTGTCAGTGAAACACGAAAATGACTATAAATATTCGCGACCATCACCTGAACAGCAGGAGGAATGGCTCTACAGTTTGATTGCATTTCAATCAAGTGTTGCCCAATATATAAGTTCGTCCAAAACTGGACTAAAGAGTAAATCTCTTGAGAGTCTTACCACTAATTCGAGTAAAGACACTGAATTGGTCTCAAAAAACATCGACATTTGTATGAAATATAATACAATGAATGGACCGACAGATCATTCTTCTGAAAACTCTATGAAAAAGGACACAAATATTGATAATAAAGAAATGACGCCTCAAATGACAGACACTATTAAGCAATTAAATGGTGAAAAGGGTTCCCCGTCTTCGACGGCGTCTCCCGTTTCTGATAAACGAATCTCAATTCAAAACAACAGTCTTATGACAAATATTGAGACCATTGCAGACATCAATCGATTGGATGAAAGTCTGGTTAAAGTTCTGGCGTTTCAGAGAATACAACAGTTGAACAGTAAAGCCATCGAATGTAATATGAGTTCCAATGGGAGTCAACCTCTCAATACAATGCAATCATTTCCCACAACCATTCGTCGCATTGGTTTGAATGATGTGAGGGCTCGAGCCGTTCTCTGCCCTATCCTTATAAAGTCAAGCACTGGCTGTTCGAGTGGACCCTATATTGTTATGTCTTATCGAACATTAAATGTGGGCACAAGTAGTGACAATGACGTGGTTTTGGGCCAATACGGACATTGCAATTATGTATCCGCCAGACACGCGACCATTTTCTATGATGAGGTCAGTCCTTAACTCTGTCTCTCTGTATGACATTTCATTTAGTCTAAGACAGCGAATCATAAGATAGAATAGATTATGCCTTACTATATAATGCTCCACCTGTCTTCCCCTGTCTTTGTAAAAGTCTATAAAGAGCAAGGGCATCTCTGTATTAAGCTATTAAATGACATGAGATTCGTTCGTCTTTGATATGATTTGAGTAAAGACTATAAAATGTTTAAAATGTGATTTGATTGTAGAGTTCGCGCAACTATGAGCTCATCAACTATTCAGAACACGGAACTACTGTCGACAATGTCTTATATTCGTGTGATTTCTCCGATAAGAAGATAAATAGTTGGAAGCAATCGAACGCCAATTCAAAGACTGCTTCCACTCTTAAAACAATTGCATCCAAAAGGAAACGAAAGTCAGTCGAAGACAAAAAACTGAAACAAAACGCTATTTCTTCTGAAGACTTGTCTTCGGATAAAAGTCGAACAAAAAAGAGAAAATCAGTGAAAAATGAAGAAATGGAAACAAACGCACAAAAGAACGAATTGAAGACAAGTAAAGTGGTTTTTCGATGGGATAATGAATCGGAAAACTTAGAGGAAGTATCGACTCCTTCGCAAAATACGCAGACAATGAGCTCGAAGTCGGGTCAGAGCCATAAGCCGTGTGCGTGTAAGTCGAGCTGTTCGTCACTCATTGGAGCCAACGGTGCCGGTTGGGAGGGAACTGCTGTTCTCCATCACGGAAGTCATCTGAAGATCGGTTGCCATCAGTTCATATTCAGTATAACAAATCATGGAATCACTCAAAACCAAACCAATCACTCAAATGCATCCAAAAGTCCGGTCAAAGCCGAGCCCTCATATCCCAAATGAATTGCATTTTAAAAGAATATTTCAAATTTGAAATTCAATTCTTCTTTGAAATCATGAATTGAGTTATATTTAAATCAATTGAACACAAAATATAATTTTAATTAAATTCAAAGATAAGTTTGAATGACTGCTAGTCTTAAGACACCTCTGATTTGGTAATAAATTACTAGAATATAATGAAATCTATGCTTTGATTTGATTTTATAGTTTTCTATCAATTTTTGAATTTTGTTTTCTTTAATAATTTGTTTCACTTTTTTGACTCAAAAGTTTTCAATAATAACCCAAATCTGTAAATAATGTATTTGTTGTATATTATCGTAAATATCATGACTTCATTGAATGCATTAATCATTTATATAACTAATCGATTGATTTAATAATTTATGATTTGATTGCTGTTTATATTTTGAGCTCAATTTCCATTTGATTGACATTTCTTTAGAATATATGACAGAATTTGTCGTCCGATTTGATGTTAAATTTGAAATAAATTTGTATAAAATATATATTCGTTTATTCATATGTTTTAGTTTTTTAACCGAAAATAAATTAATTAAACCTAAAGATTGCAAACAAAACATATTCTGAGTTACGTTTGGAATGTATTTAAACTAAAAACCATTTAAATGAATGTTTGAAAGAGAGATAAAATTGTGGACTATTTCTTCACTTTTGTGTCATTATTAACAATTAGTTGCGACTTCTTCTGTGATTTCTTCATATATTTCTTTAATATCTTCGAGTGATTTGCAATTTGTCGCAGAAAAAGATAAACTGCTTCTGGAGTACAGCCGTTGCGCAACAAATTTAATAAAACACTGAAAGAGTTAATCATTTGTTAACCATTTGTTTCATACATTTTTGTCAATCAATACCAGAAGACATCGAAACTGATCTCAATGTTTGTGGTCTGAAGCAAAAGATATAGTTTTGTATTAATGAGCGAAACGTCATCTTTACTCGACTTCAGACCATTGGTTACCGACTGGTTTGAGGCCTGAGTTTGGGTTTCAACCATTTCTAAGATCACAATAATTATTATCTTTTCATATCTCTTCCAATGAATGTCTTATGAAAACAATTTTCATTCAATGCATCGAAAGCTGTATTTTAATTATTTTAATAATTTATTTACAAAATAAGACTTACTTTTGAAAAATGCGGACAAAAAAAACCAATTTTTATAATGACTTCAATTTGGAAAAAATGAGAGTTTAATAAAATATGAGAAATAAATGGATTGGTCGTACGATGAACCACCACCAAGCTCAATTCAATATTCAACACAAATATTTTGAATTATTCAAACTGTAATTCATTTGCTTCGCGTAAACAACGTAACAAACAGTGATAAACAACGAACCCTTTTGTGGGGATTATTGTTTTTGAAGGCTTTTGGACGAAATGCCAATCAAATGACTGATACAATAATTGATAAGAAACTATGATTTATGAGAACTGATTGTAATATCAAACTAAGAGTCACTCAAAACTATTTTTATTTATAGAAATTATGAATAAAATTGTCAAAATGAGTGGCAAATAGGACTAAAGCAATGACTAAAACAGGATAAAAAAAGTCAATAATCAAGGTAAAAGTTGTGCTTTAAGCTAAATATAACCTGGACAAGTTTCCACGTTAATTATATATTTGCCTAACTCATGATCTAAGGAGAAAATTGGCTAAAATGATGGTATAATTAGCTATAAGTGTGATCTGAATAGGATTTGATTGATTAGATGATTGAAAAATAGTGAAGCAATAGTTGTGAAGCAATAGCTGTACACCAGTTGTCATACAATTGGTTGCAAAGGAGTTGTATTGTAGTGAACGCTATGTTGGAGACAACGATACAAACCATACAAACATTAATATTATTTTAATGTTTATGTAATTAAAAAATGTATACTTTTTATCATTTCCTCCAATTTGTGAACTAATCGTCTGATTATCTGTCAATCAATTGTATAAATGATTCACAGATTTGTTTAGTCGACCATAAAATGGATTCAATTAATTAAATATTGAAGTATTCGATGAAATCTTGAATTTTGACCACAAAATTGACATCAATTTCATCAATTGATTGGAATAATGGGAGAAGTGATACGTTTCCAGCAAACAGACCACGACATCAAAGGATGGCTTTACAAATGGACTAATTATCTCAAAGGCTATCAGAAGAGATGGTTTGTCCTCTCAAATGGTCTTCTCTCTTATTACAGGTCTGTAAACACTTTTACCATATTTTGATCCGTTGTTAACATTTGTGTCCAACGTTTCGATGGATTTAATGTGAAAATAGCCATAAATTGCATTCAATGTCACAAAAGATTAAATCTATTGATAATAAATACAAGAATTGATTGCTTTGATAGGAATCCGATGGAAATGACTCAGTCATGCAGAGGAACCATAAGTCTTGTGTCTGCGGTGATCCACACCGAAGACAGTTGTAATTTTGTGATCGCAAACGGAGGGACGACTCAAACATTTCATTTGAGGGCTTCCAACGAAATAGAGCGCCAGAAATGGGTTACCGCTCTTGAATTGGCTAAAGTCAGAGCCATTCGACAGTTGGACTCTGAAGACGATGACGACTATGACATGAATAGCGATAAAAATGAATTACAAACTGTCCTCAAATGTCTGTCCACTAAATTGGAGACACTGCACACTTGTCATGACGTGATTATCAAACACGGATCAGCTCTTCAGCGATCTCTCATAGAATTGGAACAATTGGATAATCCAAACGATGCGCTCAACAAAAGCAAAGCCATTAACGAAAGGGCGACTCTTTTTAGGATTACGTCTTCAGCAATGATTAACGCGAGCGCCGAATACCTGACTTTAGCACAAACTCATGCGAAGAAATGGCAAAAACTGCTACAACACGAACACGAGTCTCGTCTAAGATTAGAAGAACTGGTGGAACAGTTAGCTAAACAACACTCACATTTGGAGCAAAAGGCCAAACAAGTGGCCAATTCTCCAAACAGTAATCCTAATAATTCAGATGAAGACGAGTTCTATGACGCCGAAGAAACGAACGCTGACTTCATTGTGACATTTCCTGGAAAAGCCCATCGAATCAGTAATACATCCAATCCTCAGATGTCTAAAGTGAAGGAAAATACTGCCACTCCTTCTACTTCTGTTGTGCGCGAATCTGATGAGTCTTCTGGTAGTGAAGAAAGTGATAGTGAAAACTGTGAGGAGTCGGCCGCCGGAGTCATAACTAGGAAGAAATCGCGACAAAAGAATCTAAATCTTAAGGATTTGAACGCATCGAATATCATGAGTAAAGGGGCCACAGATGGGAACGACGCCGACTCAAGCAAATCGTCGTCAACGCCGACAACCCCTCTCTCGACAGTAGACAGAGTCAGTAACTTTAGTGAAAATTCTTCGAGACGTTTGCGTCGCACAACAATTCCTGAGCGCCCGAATCAGAGTCTGAATTTGTGGTCTTTTATGAAGAACTGTATCGGAAAGGAGTTAACAAAGATACCGATGCCCGTCAACTTCAATGAACCCCTTTCTATGCTTCAGAGGTTGACTGAAGACTATGAATATGCAGACCTATTGCACAAGGCTTCCAAAGCCAAGGATAGTTACGAACAGTTGACATATATCGCAGCCTTTAGTGTCACCTCTTATGCGACGACAAGTAATAGAACCGGAAAACCATTTAATCCTCTTTTAGGTGAAACCTATGAATGCGACCGAAGTGAGGACTTGGGCTGGAAGTGCTTCTCTGAACAGGTATTTATTGTTCGGTGAGCTGTCGTTTATTAAATATAAACCGACTAATAGGTCAGTCATCATCCGCCCGCTATGGCTTCATATTGTGAAGGCAGGGGTTGGACCTGTTGGAGAGAGTTCTCCATTTCTAGTAAATTTAGGGGTAAATACCTCCAAATAACACCTCAAGATATCACACATTTGGAGTTCAGTGGTAATCACTATACCTGGAAAAAGGTGACCACAACTGTGCACAACATAATTGTAGGCAAGTTATGGGTTGACAATCACGGGGACATGACTATCACCAATCACACCACTGGCGACAAATGTCATCTCAAGTTTATTCCTTACAGCTATTTCTCGAGAGACGTCCCCCGAAAGGTATTGCCATTCAGTCCTTAATTCAATTATTAATCATTTGATGCTATCTTCAGGTGACGGGTGTTGTTGTCGACAAAGAGGGGGCTCCCAAATGGGTACTACAGGGGACGTGGGATAATAAGATAGAGGCGGCCAAAGTCATTAAAAAAAGTCAGGGATCCGCTAAAGGCAAACCCATCCTCGAAACGGCCACTTTTAAGACGCTTTGGAAACGAGTACACCCGCCGTATGTATCCCACACTTAATTTGAATGCCATACCTGTCCTTCATTTATATGAAACAGTAGCGAATATGAGAGGATGTATAACATGACGCTCCTCGCTGTCCAACTCAATGAACCGGAAGCAGGAGTGGCGCCAACAGATAGTCGATGTCGACCTGACCAGAGGTTAATGGAGGAGGGCAAGTGGGACGACGCCAACAATATTAAGAGTCAACTCGAGGAAAAGCAGAGGGCAGTCAGGAGAGCCCGTGAAGAGGAAGCCGAGAGGGCGTCAACAGATGGAAGACCTTATATGCCTTATGAACCGATTTGGTTCACCAAAACGAAAGACCCCATCACTGGAAATCCGGTTCATATGTATAGTGGAGAGTATTGGGAACATAAGAACAGACAGGACTGGTCTAAATGTCCCAAAATATTCTCAACTTAAATGAGTGAAGGCTTTGTGTAAATGTAATTTCGGTGCCTTTGCTTTCATTAGTGCAACAAAAGGATGGCCTCAACGGTCAGTCGATTCTCTACACAACAAGTGTTTAATTAAGACCATTGATTTTTTGCCAATTTGTGACAAAATTCTAATAATTTGTGCAATTCTTGCGATTATTGTTTACTAACTAATAGTTATTGCGTTTAATATTTATTTCCTATTCGTTGATAAATAAAACGTTTTATTAATTTTATTTAATAATAAAATCACTTCAATTAGAATTGATTTTACTTTCAATTATTGGTTACGAAGAGACCAAAAGTGGCAAATAATTGTCTCGAATCTCATCTCAGAGTCATTTCTATTTATACATCAAATATAAGTTCAAATGTTTATAACCACTTATAAATTATGTGTTTGTTTCTAACCCTGATCCTAATTTTGATCAATACATAAACAATTTCTCTCAGTCTCTCCCGAAAGTAATAGGATTTCTTAGAAAACCGTATTTTGATAACTAATGATAAGTAATGACTAATAGAAACAAGAGTTTAATCAAATGGACTCTAAACTGTGGAATAGCCTAATATTTTGGTACTTAAATACTTGTACTCTGTTTATCATTTCATTACAGAGATGTGCACTGCATTAGGAGGGGCTCTGTATAAGAGAGAAAGTACCAAATATAGTGAACTTAATCATCAAAAAACCACAAATTCTATTACAAAATAAGTGATCGTTTTTTGATGAGTACTTCTGTTTCCCACAATTAGTCACACCTTTTGTATATCCATTAATAGATATTTTGATAGAGAAGTGGAAAACTTCAAAACAAATAAATTCGGGTTTTTTTTATAAAATATAGAATTTATTCTTTTCTTAAAATTCTGGCCTTTGATTAGGAATACAATCAAAAATAAATTAAATAATATTTCTCCGAACAGATTAATGACTAATTAGTAGTGATTTACTTAAAATTCCATTCAATCGAATGCATAGTTTTGTGGTTTGAATATTAAGTCGGAGCTCAACCACTCTTTGAAGATAAGGTTATCATAGATTCGACTCATTTGGAGAACTGATTCAATGAATTGATATCTTAATAAATGAGGAAATAATCTAAAATAAAATGAGTTCTAATTTCAAATAAATTATTAATTATATAATAATACGAGAAATATGTGTAAAATTTCGATACAATTATTGCAACAACTCTTCGATGATTTAACTGTACATTAGGTCGAAATTAACTAAATCCAAATCAAATTAAGACTAAGAAGTAGTCATTTTGTTGGGCGGGACGTGTCCTATGTCTCCCACTGTATACACCGTGACTCTACCACTCGGTCTGATTGCTATCCAGGTTAGGCTACAATTGTGTAACGAGAATCTAAGCCAAGCCTCGGGTGGGAACTGAAGCGCCCGACAAACGAAATACCGAATCACATTCGCGTGACAGACAAGGATCTCATAACTGTCCTTATTTTGACTCGAGTCCGCTCTATGGAAGTATTTCCTAAACGCAGCCTCTGTTCACAGAATGGACACACATTACAATTGGTTGTCATATGTTTTACTCAATTTGTTTCACATCTTAATTGACTTTACCTTTGCCTACAACAGAGACTACAACAGTACTAAGCAATAATTATACTAAGCAAGGTCATATCTAACCAATTACACTCTTTCCGCACAAATACACGACTATTATATATATATTATTAGGTAATCATTGATTAGTAATCAATCGTTTTGGAGGTCATAAGTAGTGGTCATTTGCACTCTAATGTCAGGTAAATGATTGAAGGCTTCACTCCTTCTAATTGTAGTCAATTTGATTGAACTTAAACCAAATTTAACAATAAATTGCAAGATACAGTTACTTCTCTATATCATGAACCATACATATCATGAACCTCTGGTTACCATGAACCAAAGTCGAAAACCAAAA
>JAQIWF010000620.1:0-17021 GCA_034694965.1 Ceratozetes gracilis
ATATAAATTATATTTAAAAACCAAACAAATTCATTATTTTTGTGGAAATCTCTTTCTTTGATCTTTCATTCAGTCTTTTAGCTACGAAAGAGATTTTTCTTACTTTTCTTTGCACTGACTTTTAATTGCAATTTGATTTACATTCAGTGCTTTAAATGAGACGTTTTTAAAATAACAGGCTTTTAATTTTCGGTCATATCAGGGGAACACCACTTGTATTGGAGGAGAAAAAACACTATTTTCTACATCATTCTAACCGAAGAAAAAGTTATTTACCTTAAACTTCATGATTACTACACATTATATCATTGAATGATAAAACCGGCAGTTCTTTGAATATAAAATTTATATACATTTCTGTCGATATAACGAGAAATATGTCTTATTTTGCACTTATTTTAATGCCTCAATCTTGGCATCAATTTATTTAAAGCCACTTATTATCCAACAATTTTCCAACGAATCAAATCTACATTTCTTTTATTTTTTGCATAAAATGTTATTTTTTCACTAAATTATATTCCATCTAATGATCAGAAATGAATGGTATTTTCACTCAACAAGTCTTTAGTATTGCACTCAACGCCTACTCCTCTCTCTAATTGACTCTCTCTTTCGACTAACATTTTGATGCATTTATTGTCTTAAAACTCATTAAATTGCTTATAAAAACTGAAAAAATTTCATTAAAACGAGAGATTGTTTTTATATCTCATATCTTTAAAACATATCTTTTAATTGAATAGAAGACCTCAAACTGATAACTATTTATCAATGCATTAGTCAGTTGTCTTTTATTCTGTGCAACAATTCCTTCGTTATCTCTTGGAGTGATAGACCTCTTCTTATAAGCGATTTGGGATATAATACTCAACTCATTAGTGAAAAATGTTTAAAATTTTTTGTTTTGATGCAAAATTCGCTTCTAATGAGGAAAAAGGAAAAACATTAACTCATTACTGTCTGAATGGACACTACCGTAAAGTTAAGGTTTAAATAAATATTAGATAAGAATTAATTCATAAAATAAGGAAAAATATCTCGTTTTGAGTGAGAAGTAAAAAGTCAAAGTCAAGAGAATTGGAAAGAGTAAAAAGTTTATAATTACTGATAAGGCCTAATGTAATCCTAGCCTGGCTCATTTAGTATTAGAGTCACTATTTGTGTGTTAACCTTAACCCATAAGCGCTGTTCGCCTTTTTATTATTTGAATTATTAGAGTTTTTGAAGAAAAATAGCGAAAAATCAACAAAAATTTGTTTAAAAATCAATAAAAAGTTAGTTAAAAAAGGATCAGAAGAGGAAATAATGAGAAAATAAGTGAATTATTGTTTGTATAATGAGATTCCGTTCGCTTAAAGTTTTCAATAATTCAATATTCAATGCAATGAAGTGTTTTGTTTGTCTTTTATTATAATTTGACTCAAATATATAAATAATAAGTAAGCGATAAGTTTCACAGAAATGAATCAATTATTGGCTTTTGATTTATTGTATGTCATTATAATAACGACTCTTTTTTACTCATATCCATAGGTTCGCCACCGATTCGGATGCTTCGATGAGATACAGGAAGTGGACGGCCAACGGGTGCGACACTGCAATTGGATCCGATTTGTTAGTCATGTGGACCAACTCACCGATTCTGTGAACATTGTGGGCCGACTCATCAGAGGGGAAGTTATCTATGAATCCATAGTAAACATCGCCCCCAACACTGAACTTGTAGTGTATTATGACTGCAAGAAACTGAACGACACATTCAATCCTCAGACAACACTTTACCCGTCGTTGTTAGCATCGACACCATTAATGCGTTCCCATCACCACACGTTCATCTGCCGTCAGACACTTCAGGGTAATTAACAACTATTTCTAATGTGACAAATATATAGCCATTTATGATATTATCATTAAAATAGTGGCACTTTTATATTCCACAGTTAACTTGATAAAAGATTTATATGTATTTAGATTTATATTTGCTCCGAGTGTACCCCTTTGCGAATGACTAATTCTGTGCTGTGCTGTGAGGAGTAGTTTAGTATTTCTCATCAGTAGTTAATATTTTGCTTTCAATACTGAAGTCAAGAATCGATTGGATTTTTAATAAATATTTTGATAAATAATGAGATCAAAGATATCGTGATTTTATGCGATCCCTTCAAATGAGAAGTCGATATAAATATCTTTCTCTCGATTTTATATATTTATATATTGAGTGCAAAGAAAATAAGATTAAATTTGATTAATTAGTGAGAGCTCTGACAGAACTAACTGTTCGCAGACCTTATAATTAATTGGTTTCAAAATTTTTGCCAAAAAAAGAGTTAAAACTCTGATTAATCAAATGTTTTGAACCGATTTCCAGCAAAAATGAATCATTAAAAACAGATTTATAGAAACACCAATAAAAATGCTGATTAAATGCTGATTTGTCGCCAACAGACAGTCCACTCGACCTGTCCATGTCTTTAGTGGCCTCACCGTCCTCTGCCTCATCCCTGTCCTCTTCATCTTCGTTATCAATTTCATCCCAGAATGAGAATCAGAAGCCGTCACCGACCGGTCAATCGCTGGATCTGTCGACAAAGTCTAAGTCAACGTTAGGATCGCTAACCCTTTCCCCGCAGAACTCGATTCTCCACAATAAGATAAATAGCATAAAATCGAAATTGGTTTCTGTGGCGCAGACAAATGGAAACCGGGAGTCCCCAATTGGAGTCAAGTCACCCGACCCAATTAGCAAACCAATACCGGTCACATCAATCGTGGTGAAGAAACCCCGGGAGAGAACGATGTTACCCTGTGAATACTGCGGTAAGGCATTCGACAGGCCTTCCCTACTCCGCCGTCATCTGAGAACACACACCGGAGAAAAGGTATGTTTCCATTAATTATGATTCAAATGCAGATAAATTAGCGATTAGTGGCTGAGAGGCAACACTTTAATTGCTGACGATTTCCACGATTGGAGTAATGGTGTAATTCCTATGAAAATGTTTACTAAGAGCTGTTCTCTGCGTATATTTTCAGCCTCACGTTTGCGATGTTTGTGGTAAGGGTTTCAGCACTTCCAGCTCATTAAACACTCATCGAAGGATTCATAGCGGAGAAAAGCCACACCAATGTAAGTGTGACTTATGTCCTGTGCTCTGAGTTATTGCTTTCTCATAATAACCAACAATTCTATTGAATGCGAACAATAGCCACGAATATAATAATAGAGACCATATATTCGCGCACCACTGGTTCTAATAGTGAACTGAACAAGTGCAATCATATTTTCAATAATCATACCGTAGACCTGTGCAGTACAGCCTATTCCTATTGTTAAGCACATACCTGTGCCATACAAGCATAGAATTTTCAATTAAGTTGAGCTCAACTCTCACTTTTTCATTCGTCACTAATTATCAAATTTATAATAATTTAATCGTTTGTTTAACCGATGTTTAGGTCCTATTTGTGGAAAACGATTTACTGCCAGCTCTAACCTCTATTATCATCGTATGACACATAATAAGGTGAGTCTAGTTTTGGCTAATTTTTCATTATATTCGGTACTGTTTTGCATATAAACAGCAATAAATAAATAGAAGCGAAGCATAACATTGAGAGTGAGTGAGAATATGAGAGAAAAAAGTCATACAAACACTCAAACATAAGTTAATGTGATGTTTAAGTAAGCGTGCAATACATGCGATTCTACGCCAACACAATAGCCTCTCCTCTAACATCCAGTGCAGTCATACAATACCCACACAGACTCTCTCTCCTCAAGACTATAATTCGACTGACACTCCAATATTTCAACGCTCTTTCAATTGTTTTTTATTGAATACGTGAAGGCATGAGAGCCTCTGATAGCGATATATTGTTTCGCATATTCTTCTCCTTCCATATCATTCCTCAAATCTATTATTTGATTCACTGTTTTGTGATCGAAAAATATAAGATTTTTGGTTGTGATAGAAGTGTGTCTGATATCGAAATTATAATAATCGGTTCACAACTTTTCTCTCTCTTTCTTACAAAGAATTGTTTCCAAAACTTATTTTTATGAAGTATTTTATCGAATCAATCGATTGTAGAGAAGCTCTTCTTCTGGTGAATAACCAGAAGTATAACACTCGGCATAAGACTGTCGATACATTTGAATAGAGATTGAAGCAGAAGAGCACAAAATATAATTATTAGTTGGAAAGCGTTGGCAGACAGTCTGTCATAAGGAGTGTATCGGAAGACAGTGCATGCATTGATGCGATACCTCTGCACAGGTATACAAAAAACTTATAAAAACATAAGTCAAGAGCACAACACTATTGTTGAGAATTGCGGTACAAAACTAGAAATTGTTTGACAATCGCTAAACAATTGTCGCTTTATTTGCCAGAAATGGGTTCTAAAGGAGAGTCATATTCTTAAGTCCTATTTTGCCCATATATGCCATACGTGGAGCGGCTGTGCCTTTACTGTAAATATTTTATCCATGAAAAGTAAAGAAGAAAAAGACTAAAACCTATTAAAAATGCCTCATTTCTGGTAAAATAGTACAGAGAGTAGTGCAGAGCAAAGTGAACAGTGCTCTCAGTTGGGTTTGACAGAGTAGTGTAGTTTCGCGTAACTTTTTATGAACGTCAGGGTGTGGTGTCGAACGACTCTCAGTGCACAGTCGTGTGTACACACAGTGTGTTATTTTAGGCCTCAATTTCTTCATTGATAATAAGATTTTTTTCTCAAAGAAAACTTTAAAAACAGTAATGCATTGGATATGTGTTTTGGAGTAACGTATGGGACGGGAAGGACCCGTATGTGTGTGTTTTAAGTTGATATTATCCTCTGAGACGCGTTCCTTAAAACCTTTTTTAATTGTCTTCAGGCAGTGTTTGAACAGCACTTACTATACCATACGCTGAGACCAATCCTCTATGAGGCCGTACAGCACCGGCCAGTAATGTACCAAAAAGTAATTGATCTTATTTATGGTAAAACTCTTCGACAAAAAAAGCTAAAATAACGACTCAGAGCTAAAACAAGGAGCGGTTGCCTTAAGTTTTCTCTATTTTGAATGAGTTCTCGTTCGGCACTCGAAGGTGCAGTCGCTGCCAGTTATATCACACCCATAGTTATGCTGTGTGTTTGCATCCCATAAAATCTTGACTGAAACTATGGCATCATTTCGGCGATAGACTCACTCTCTGTTCCCGAGAACAGACATTACAAGACAGTGTATCGCAATATATAGCGCACAGGTATATAATATTGAACCGACAAATTAGCATATTTGGAGTCAGTATGATATTAGTTACTATCAGATCACTAGTCATTAAGTCTGGACTCGACTCAGGCTTTTTGTTTTACTTTGAGACAAGACCTCAAAAATATATTACGATTAAAGAAAAATCATTTCCGAACCAAAGTATACCCACAAAGACTATAATTTCCTTTTTTTATGATTTAATGCAATTCCCTCTGTCTCTCAGCACAGGTCTTATTATAACTTCGTTTAATAAATTGTATATGAATTACATGACATACAAAAAAATATAATACCATTTAAAGTGAAATTTGTAATCAAGTGTCAAATGAATGGCACACAATATGTTTGCGAGGGGTTTGATTGCTACTACCTGTGCACTACAGGTTGTGCTCTACTGTACACCTGATTGCCTCCTATGTATAGACACTATTTGAAAGCCGATTACATAAAAATAGGAAAAAATCAGAACTAAATGGCAATATATGGAGAGAGTGTTTATGACAAGTGATTTTGATTCAATAGGTATCCTGTGGTGTGCTGTGTGTGCGCTCTGCTGTGCGGAACTCTTTTGATCACTACTTGTTTTATACCCAATTTTCTCGTTTGACCAAAATATCAGTTTTTTAACGAATATAAGGCAGAGATGGAGTGGAGTCTAAAAAATAGATTTTTGGAGGCATTTAAAAGGTTTTAGGGTTTGGCACTACTGGATGGGCGGTTGGGTTCCATAATAAACAATTCTTTTCTTTGAACAACGCATTCTGTGCCCTGTGCTCTATGGCATCGCACAAGTATCACATAGAGAGGTGGATCTGCTCAAAGTCGATGATTGCGATGTTGAAGGAGGTCTGCGCTCTATCTTTATTGAGGGCTCAAATCTTTCATTAACTTTATTTTTATTTTCGTCTCTAAGTCTGAAGGTTTATATCTCGTGTTGTGTTGTGTTGTCTGAGTTGTGTTTTTCAAACGATAGGCCATTATTTCTGAGATCTGCAATACTGGTGCGAATCACATGCAGAGGCAATCACTACCAGAGCTATCATTTTTGTGTTGTTGTGCAGACCATTTCAAATGGTGTTCTAATGTTGCACAGAACAGATCACAACTTGCGTGCAGACAGAGGCAGCTCTGGGTATAGCACTGCACAAGTACTGTCTTTAACCATATCTTTAAATGTAGATCAGAACCAGACACACATCAGCCAAATATTGTTCTGAGCGACCAAATGAAAGACTGAAGCAATGATAAGAAACTCAAACCAAAGCCTGTATTTAGTCTTCAACGATAAGTCACTTAAAACAGTGTCTGTTTTGACTGACTGTTCATTCCTTTCTCTATTCTCTTCTCTTCTTTAAGTTAAGGAAAAATTGTTTTTTTCTTTTGAAGTAAAAAAACTTAATATCATTACTAATGATGAATAGCATTGAAATTGAGAGGAATTGTGAGTACACTGAATGCCAGTCCATTCAAATAGAAAGATGTAAATAACAATCTTTAGATTTTTATATTTTTTGTCTATTTTCTTGTGATCACAACACTATTTGAGGGATAGTCGAGAAAATTGCAGCTCTGGTCGCCTTTAAGGCAAATAGTGAGTCACTCGATTGGAGTCGCAAATAATGTGCAGAAAATAACATTTTCTCTCTTTTTTGTGGCACTGTTTGACAAATAAAAGAAAGAAAAGCTATTATTTACTGATAAAGTATTTGATATGTTTGGAGAGTCTGTCCGCTCATTACTGCTCATAAACAATCTGACAATCAGTGATGGCTCTTATGAAGTCGGGGAAAGACCATCAAATATGCGGAGGAATTGTATTGAGTTAGTTATGGCACTGGAAAGCAGTTATAACTCTTAAATAGCGATAATAAATAAAATAAAGGATAGATAGAGAGAGACATATGAAAGACACACAGAATGAGAGAGAAAAGTAAGAGAAGGACTGAAAATGTTTTGAGAAAAGTTTGGGAAAACAAAAAAGCAAAACTCCGTCAAACATACGCACCACAAGTCTGTACCAGTATTTTAATGATAGATTAAAAGTAAACTTCCATTCCTTTCATGTGATTATACTGTCGTTAATAAGTCGCTTTTTGTGCGCCAATAACGAGCCATTAATTGATGGAATCGATGTGACCATCAATATATTCTGTGCTGGTATACGCACAGGTATACAGCAACAACTGGATAGTTTTATTCTTCATTCCCTGAAAACTGCTTTTCTTGTTCTTTTTGTTCGTTAGTTTCCATACAGTATTGATGTTTAATATTAATTTTGAAGCCAAAAACGAGGAAATATTTACTGTATTCAGAGATTCTAACGACAGATATATATTCATAGTATAAATATGTTGAATGTATTGGTGTCTCAGCTCTCATATTCACCAAATTATAAATTCCTTTTGTTTTTTGTTTGATTCGGTTGTGATTTCCAATTCAGTGCTATTCAGGGTCTTTTAGTTTTGCTCGAGTCTTGGCTTTTGCTATCTCTTATCCTGTTTTGACATGTGTGTGAGCACTGGCTGAGCATATACCTGCACAGGCATCACATGCATTAGGGACTACTGCATGTGGAAAGCCATCCTACGTTTTTTAATCAAAAATGTGAATCCACACCCAAATCGGTTGCGATCGCAAATCATATCGATTTTAGTTTTCTTTTGGCATTTGAGGCACGAAAGCCTTCGAACGCTTCGCCAAAACTGATCGCAACTAAGACTCAAATACTTCGACCGACTAATCAAACAATTTTTCTAAAACACAAATTTCCTTGAAATCATTGGTGAAATTATTGCACCAAATCTATTGATTATAATTCCTTTTCAGATCAAATACGAGTTCCTCTAATAATGTATTTATTATTTGATGTGAACTTCTGTTATATATATTCAGTAAATATATAACAATTGACTTATTTTTTAGGATAATTATTATTCAGATGTTATTATATAAAACATTACTCCTATTTATTCATCAAAATTCATATGATTTGAATTTAAATATTATATTTGAATTTGATTTGAATTGAAAAGACAATTACTAACTGACGAGTAGTAATCGAAGGTATCGATAGCCTGGCAAAGGGTCACCCTTTTTAGTAGGTGTGCTCTACTCTGTACAGCAATCACAGCCTTAGGCCAAGGGGTGGCTTTCGTAATACAGGAGCCGAAAACATGGCTCAGAAAAAAAGTAAAATATAAAGATTCGGAACCAAGAATTGAATTGAAGGTCAATTGAAGTTCGCAATGAAGTTAACTTGACAGTTTGATCACGCAATGCACACTAAATGAATGCGCTAGAAGCTCTCTTTACGCTCAGGTATATCATGCAAATGAACGCTCTGTACAAACAGGGGATACACAGCACTTGTGGCCAATTTTTTAATTTTCATCCACTTAACTGTTGAGCCCAGAATTAGACTCCGGTTAATGAGAAGTATTATATATGAGACGATCAGCAAAAATATAATATAATCTCTAAAATAAGTTCTCTTCTTCTTCAGAGGTTGGCAGTCGTTGGCAGTGCATAAACCTATTATAGCCTTAGTCTAAGACTTTTTTTTATAGTTTAATCGCACAGTAATGAAGGCAAGGAGTAGTGGAGTCATTGAGTTTGCTTTCGGTCCAACACTTGTAGTTAAACTGAGAATCTGATAGAAAGACTCAGAATTGGTTATATAATGGGTCTGTACTGCACGACACAAAATCCCAAACTATAGTCTAATTTTATAGTCAGAGCTCAGCATCGGTTGTGTAACTCCTGTATAACTCCTGTATTTTGTTTATGAGTTGCACGAAATGACATAAACGCACACAAGAAAATGCCAGCCCTTGGGCTATAAGACCAGTGATCGAAGTAGAGATGGGATGACTCGAAGATAACATTTCTTATATTATAGTAACGTATTTGGGGTCTCATTATGTGATGAACGCAATAGTGTTCAACGATTTCGCTTTTTCTCAGAGTCACTAATACTCCCATCGAGTCATACACTTCTCTTTGTGACTACTAACCAAAGAGAGCGCACAGACAGTACAGTAGCGACTATTCACCTCTGGTTAAAGCCATAATTGGACGACTAGTGGTGGATAGCCCTTCGAGGCAATAGTGATGCTCTTATTATATGAGATGCATATAAGACTTTTTGCATGACAAGCATCACAAACGCCAATAAGACAACAATTTTCCTCTTCTTTTTATAACCTTTGCCTTTCATTCAGCTGTTATGCTGTCCGTTGCTCTTATCCACCATATAATAGTGCAAACATTAATAATAAATAACTACTAATCCTCCCGAAGAATAATAAAGAGCAAGAAATTGCTTTACCTGTTTCGCCATACACTCAGCTCTCTCTCTCTCTCTCTCTCTCCCTCTCTCTCTCTCTCTCTCCCTCTCTCTCTCTCCCGGTCTGAGAGGACTGCTATTAAATTGTGAGCTTAGATGGAGTCCGATATAATTATCACCATTTATTGTAGAAGACATTAATGTTTTTATTTAAATATTTTTCTCACACAAAACAGTACCAGAATGTGAGGCACAGGTAATGTCTGTGCGAATCATTATATGAGAATCAAGGCATAGAAATTAAAGGTCTCCTCATCTCTGGTCTAATTAATTCTTATCATTGAAATAAATCTCACATTTTTTGTTTCGCTTCACTGCTTCGCAACCTTTAAATTATATAATTTTTCTCTGAAGAGACTAAAGAGAGAAATAAATTTTAAGAAAGAAAACACATTTAATAATCCAATTATTCAAATAAAACGAAATTAAAGTTTTAGAGTAAAAACGTTTAAGATTTTAATGTTTTGCTTCAACCGATCCATAGGTGAAACCACACGCCTGTCAGCTCTGCAGCAAAAGTTTGTAAGTATTTGATCCAAAAATTGTTTCTTTTTGTTTTAATTTTCTCAGAGATATATACCCAGAAAAACGAGAAGCAATTTATTAAATTATGACTTTTTAAGCACACCATAGCACTGGTAGTGAGACAGCTCAGTTTTCAGGCTAAATAATTACTGAATCATATGATATATGCATTGATTCAGTTTTTTGCTTGCTCCAATATTTATCTAATATTTTTACTATTATTTTTGTTGAACTCATACTAATATATCCGCATTTGATTTTTGTCACTCTTTTTAGTCCAACTCCGGGTGATCTGAAGAGCCATATGTGAGTACATCCTTACCGTTGATAAAGTCTTTGAGAAAAAGCTTTTTTCCTTTTCTTCTGTGAAAACCTTGTTCTCGGTTTTGCTCATCGGAGCAGAAAAACAATTTTCTGAATTTCATAATTTAATGACTTTAAGAGCTCTTTATTCGCACAATTAATTTGAATTATTATCAAAACTAATGTTCCATTTGTTGATCTGTCCATTAGGTACGTACACAACGGCTCGTGGCCTTTCAAATGCCAAATATGTAACCGAGGCTTCAGTAAACAGACGAATCTCAGAAATCATGTAAGACAGCAGTTTTGACACAAATCTCTGCATATTTTAACCAATAATTTATTGCAAACTGGAATAACCAATGATGCTATCAATTTGACAAAATTTATCGAATATTTTGCCATTTTGCAAGAATAATTGCCAATAATAAATAGTTCATTGATCACCTAATGCACTCATAAATCTCCCAAAGAATCCTATTGAGACTTTCTAGGTTATCTTTGTTTTTCTTGGTTATCCCAGGCTTGAAGTTAAAATTCAAAACTCTATTTATTTCTATTCATGAAAACTAATGTATATTTTCTTATCTTTTTTCATTCACAGATGTATTTACATTCGGGTTAGTATTGAAATTCCGACACAATTTTGATTAACATTCAAATAGAATATCAAATTCACATAACAGTCAACCAAAACAATAATAAATAAATTATTAGTATTTCTGATGAACACAATTATCATTTAATATAATTAAAGAGCAAAAAATGTGATGTTTTGTATACAAGTGGTTGAGTGGAGTGACTCTAATTCAGAGACTAAACTAATTTTTCACTCTAACACTTAAAACCTGCTAAGAATACTAATAACAGCATATAATTCAAACACAACATAACGAACAGCAATGAAAAGATTTTTTTCTTCAGTGAAAAGCGATTTTTTTCTCAAAGGAGAAAAAATCAACAGAAGTATTACTACCTTTGAATATAAGATAGCGATTGCTGTTAACTGGTGAGCGCTCAGCCATCCTATTAGTGTGCGCCCACACAAAATCAGTGCTCATTATATTTTGGTAAATATGGTCATAGATTAGTGATTAAAATCTGAGTTATGATAGAAAAAGTCATATTCAACGCAGAATATATAGTACAGCATATTATGAATGTTTCGCCTCTGCCTTCCTCTCACTCACAGACTTAAGACTGATTTGAAATTTTTCGGATGAATTTTATTTGCAATTAATTATTCTTATGATTAGGCGATCGGCCGCACGAATGCGAGGTCTGTCAGAAGAGGTTCGCACTGGCCTGCAATCTGAGAGCACACCTCAAAACACATGAAGAGCCCCAGAATGAGAAGTGTCTGCGATGCTCGCGAGAGTTCCCGACGGCCACCGGTTTAGTGACATTCGGCTGTTGCCACGAATGCTATCATAATAGTCACGGAATTCCGTTATTGAGACACAAAAATTAAGGTCTTCTCAGACGAAGACAACAAAAACTAAACACTCAAACAATTATTGGCAAAATGTGAGCCCTTTATCACTATTAACAAGACTTAAAGATTATATAAATATTATATATTTTTTTATTTCATATGAATTATAATTACATTTTTATATATAATACTCATTGAGTGCCGAACTCATAGTTAACTCTCAACTCACCAAACATTACATTACATTCACTTCACATCAGATTCTGAGCAAAGTATCAAAAATCCAATGCAATGAACAAAAAGTTTTAAAATTTATTTACTCTAATGTATAGAAGAAAACTGACACAAATCTTAAGTACAATAATTCACCATGCTTATTTTTTGATAATTCTTCAGCAAAAGACACCAAAACGTATTGTACGTAAATTAGTGCCACTTTGAAGAAGAGTAACAAAACCATTGCTCAAAGAGAATATCTTTTCTAAGCACTGTATATAAGGACTGACTTCACACTCGCAGTCAGTGGTCGACTGTTGTATATATCATATGGTAATCCACTTATTCTGTTCCCACTTTGTATTTTTTTTATCTTTTCCCTATTGGAGAGAAAATGTTCGTTCGTTAGAAAAATAATTAAAAATAATTCACACAATTTGTTGAGCGGTTGGAAAGTCTTAGAAATGGTTATTAAAGTTGAGGTAAAGTCTGGACAGACCGCTCACAAACCTCTCACAGCAATTAACGTTTGTAAGCATGAAATCAAATTTAATACACAGTAATAGTAATAACAATACAGTGAATGCAATGAAATATGAATTTTATAGCCAACAAAACAAAAGAGATGCTCTAAAACATAATTATGTAGTTGTGCTCAGTCTGGAGGAGAGTGAGTCAAATGCCTAATAGTCAGTGTGTTTGCTATGGTTTTGTGCGAGCATTACATTCAAAGAGCAATTTATAACTTTGTTTTGTCTTCTCTTTGATATGAGTTATTTTGTTTTACTGCTAAGTCCTCTGTAATTATATAATACCTGTGCCTCCAAAGAGAAGAATTGTTTGCGGACTCAGAGAGAAGTTGTAGTAATTTGTTGTGTTTGAAAAATAAATACCTTTTTTGCACTCATATGTTACAAATGTAATACATTTACTCAAACATCACTATTGAGACCAAGAATTTGGGAACTATTTGTTTGTTTGAAACGTTGAACCAAATGATTGTTTTACAGGACTTTTACTTTTAGACAATTCCTTTGCAACAAAATATTATAGTTATTCTCACTCTTAATGTTTATATAATAATAGTTACTGTAATTATTGTCTCCCAAAGTTGTGGACTCGTGTTAGACAAACAGCACTCTTATTAAGAGCAGAACTCACTCTCTCTGACAAAAGGACTGACTATTTGCACAAAATATATGTTTTGTAAAATTGAAAATTAGATTTCTTTTATTGTTTTTACTGTTCGCTAATAATATTTATTTTTGCTGTACTTTTGCTCAAACAAACACTCGATTATATGTATGTATCGATAAATGAATGTATTTTATTACGACTGAAATAATTAAAGCACACAATCAGTGAGAACCTGTGCCTCAGTCTGTGTATACCTTAAGTGCCACATAAAAGACAAAGAGAATAAAAGAAGAAATAAATCATTAAATGAAATAAATCTATTGAAATGTCATGAAAAGAGTATTAGAAAACAATCCAAAGTGTATTTGAAAAGTGTTTGCAAGACTTGTAATGCAAACAAGTATTGAATTCATTGAATAATGTTATCCATTATTGATATTATAATTGATTCTCTCATTCCTGCCATTCATTTAATGATTATAATAGAAGAAAATAATGAATAAATTGTAAACAAATATATACTTCTTTGTATTAAAGAGTGAAACAATAATAAGAAATAAATTGAATATTAAATAAAACATAACTCTATTCTAAGCATAACTTTATTATTGATAAATATTTTTGTATTTCTAACGAAACGTATATTTTTGTCTATCATTATATTGTTGTTCATTGAATATAAAAGTTGACAATAAATTGAGAACTAAATCGAGAAATATTTGATTGAAAACGTTTTTGATATTTCAAGTTCAAGCCTTCTTTGTTCACAAAGGGTTGACTGGATCACTTGCAAGACTCTTTCCTGTTCTGAAGGCTTTCCAAACGACTAAACACTAGTATTATCGCTGATATCAAACTTTTATGGCGAAAACGTTTCTCTTTTTGCCCGATCAAACACTAAAGAGGAAAAGTAAGGGACGGAATTCCATAACCCATTCCTTAATGAAGCCATAGAGCAGACCAAATATGTTATTAAGTCTCGTATAGGAGAGAGAAAAAAATGAAATTCCAATTTTTAACTCATATCTAAGTCACTGTTTTTCACAATGACCTCGATTATAGTGGATTATAGTGGAGTTTGATGTGGAAAATCAAAGAGTATGCTGTGCTCCAGAGTATATGCTGTGCTCTATATTTATAGCTCGAAGGCTCAATCAATTAAAAACGTTTATTACGCTTACAGTTGCAGTCATTGAAATGACATTTTCCGGCTCATAAGAGCTCAGACCAGAACTGGTGAGGCACAGGTAGTTAGTTAGTGAGGCACAGCCACTAACTTGACTGCCATTACTGGTGATAATTACGAGACGACTCCATATATGAGAACTCTATGACTATGAGAGAGAGTTTATGTCGAAAAGATCTAAAACCGAAGATAATTGAAATATTGCGGCAATTATTGTATGGGAGAAGAATTTGGGGAATATTTTCTGTGCGCTATCTTTACTCAATTTGGTATTTCACTTACACTCTGTATATAATTATGATATCACTTACCAGATATCATACCATTTGTTAATAGCATATAATTGAGTCGCACAGAGAAAGTGTCCAAAACTCTGGTGACTGACTGTCACTAAGTTTATTGGAAAACCAAATCTCAGTTTTATTTTAGATTTTGAGACCAAAAAAATACTTTTAATGACAGTTCTCTCAGAGAATATCTTTTTATTGCTTCTAATAATAAGTCTTTAGTATGAATGATGTGATCCGAAGGAGAGGAGCAAAAACGTGCCGACACTCAGACCACTCATAAGCTCTTTTGTTTCTGTGATTCTCACGTTTAAGTGCCACAACTCTCCAGAATTTTCCAAAACATAACTATCTGTTGCAGTGGTTGTGCTTTATTAGAGCTCTTCACTCTCAAGCACTTTGAATGTCGACCTTTCAGACATCCAGTGCTGATCTGTACAGCACTTAACAATTACTGGACGTCTGATGTCATGTAATTTGACTATTATTTCCATTATTTAGGTTAAGAAATAGTTCTCCTCTTAATGCTCAGGTAGAGTTCAGCCACGAGTAAGAGAGAGAGAGAGAGAGAGAGAGAGAGAGAGAGAGAGAGAGAGAGAGAGAGAGAGAGAGAGCGAGAGAGAGAGATAGAGAGAGAGAGGCTACATGTCGGCCAGATTTGGAGAATAATATGAAATAATAAATATGTTTGAATGGATTTGCATAATATAATAAGGTTTGGCACATAATTATTGTGAACTTTCAACTTTAATAGCAAATTGAGAGGTCGAGAGACAAACAGACGAACACTTTATAAGTTTTCTGTCACACAATCGAAACGATATTCAAATTTATTCCAATTATTTATTCATATATTTCTTGTATTCATTGATTACACATCTCTTCTGCAAACCATAGCTTTGCGATGAGTAGTAGTTATCTCATCTCGTCTTTTATGAGTCAAAATACATTGCCTTCAGTGATAAGTTTGAGGTAAGCGCTAAATATATGATATACTCGTCTAATATAATAGTCATAGCAATCATATTCATAGCAATATTCATCTGAAGTCCAGTGCGATCGCAATACCATATATTCACTGTTGTTATGCTTTGACTGCGGTTTAAACCTATCATTAGAGCTACTGATCTGTGGCGTCGCTTCGGATCTCTTCAGCTGCCCTGCCATCAGCAGCCATTCCAAAAAAGCTTTTCATATAAGAAGTTAGCAGTTGTGTGTCTGTCCCCTACCATCACAGCCCTCCTAATGACAGACTATTCACTTCAACATTCAGTACTGCACTTGACTTTGACTTTTTGCTCATTTTCTTAAAGCCAGTGATTTTGAACTCTCCCTTTAAAAAACACCTGAAATATATTCTGACTCTTCAGACGAATAACACATTCATTGACGACAAGAAAAGCTTTTTAATGAGTTGTCGGTTGAGAATCGTCTTAAGTCTCGACCACTAAAAACCTCATTTGAATAATTGAATAACAATTCATCAAAAGATGTAATTATTTGGTTCCAAGAGATATGAGAGAAGGGCTCAACAAATGCCAAATGGATATCATTTCGAGTGAATATTCAAATTGGATTTAAATCATATACACTGACAAAGAATGCATTGATTTTAGGCAATAATTGCCAAACGGGTTGAAAGAGGAGTTACCCAACATTTCCTTTAGTTTTTTATCTCTTGAAAAAATGCGATATAACTTAATTGTTTTAAAATATTCAGAAAATTTCTTTAACGAACAGTTGTATCAGAATTTCGTTGAAATGTCTCATGATTTTCAATGTCATCCGCCACTGAATATATGTTTTACTCTTTGGATAGCATTTAGAGTTTTGCAATAATCGATCGCATATTTAATAACCAATAATAAGAAGCCAAATATCAATCAGTTTTTCAGTAACCGAATCATTAAAAATTCTGAAACAAAATAATAAAATATCATTGAATCGAATCATAAGAACATTTTCGATGAGTACATAAAAAAGTCCTTTTCCTACATATGACTGACTATTTTTGGTAAATTGCAAACTTGGAGCCAAATTCTAAGCACAGGTAGAATTGCAATCATTTTAAATGATATAATATGGAAAACATTGCATTAAAATTACGGTTCGGGACATGAATTGACTTCAATTACAAGAGAGATATCATTGGTTTCATTTTGGTTTCTTCTGGTCCTCATATGAACTAATGATTTTAAACCTAACTTACATTTCTTAATGTTTGTGTACAGTATTATTATTCTTGCATAACTGAAGCCAATGTTTCATTAGATCTCTCTCTCTCCTTCTCTCTCTCCTTCTCTCTCTCTCTCTCTCTCTCTCTC
>JAQIWF010000621.1:0-17018 GCA_034694965.1 Ceratozetes gracilis
AATTTATATAGCTTTAACTTAACTAGAAATTAAGTTTTATTAGGATTTAAAACATATTACTTGTTAATCATTAATCTAATTGTTTAAAACTGTAATTTGTTCTAGAAGTATTATATAATTTATTGCAATGGATTTGAAGACTCGCTTCAAATGCATAGAGAGAACGCATTGTATGCCATTAGTACCCGGGATGTCCACCAATTCCAAATTGATTCGAGAGAATATAATTTATTGATGCTCTCAATGTACCTTGGATCGATTCACTTGTATTTATTTCTCTTAAAACATCTGTTCCTTTTTCTTTTGATACATTTTCGCATTTAAACCTACAAGGTGACAATCATGAAACTTCAAAATTATTTCTAAAAGCTAGATCATTCGATATATTTAAACGTTTCGTGTTCAAGTATAATTAGTAATGTTAGTAACATTCGTGAAGCATTCAAAACAGTTTATTATTCCCCTGAACATCCCTGGTAGAAAAACAAATAAACTACTCAAATGTGCTAGTTTAAAACCAATCAAATTCCTATTTAAGCATTTCATTAAAATTTAATCAATATTTTTATTGCTTTTAAAAAATCAATACAAAACACGAATTATTTTTTAGCAACAATTTTGAAATAAAAACTTTAACCGAAGAAGTGATGGAAATTCAAACTGAGTAAGCATTTTATCTGTCCGTATGTTTTGTCAGATGTGATCAAAGTTTTACCAAAAGACAGATTTTTGGGGAATTTAATTGCATTTTCAATCGACAAACAGTTTTTAGTCAACGAAAATCCCGTTTCAAGAGAAAAGTTGTGCTAAACTGCAATGAATGCAATGCTGTGCAGAATAGCCAACACTTTTGACAGTCAAATGAAGCTGTTTTATCACATCTGATGTTTGAGGACAAGAGGACAGCCATTCATTAGGCTAAAAACAATTTATATTCTGAGCAATTTTTCAATGAACAACCAAATTCTGTGCCCTACCATTCATGAGAGATAGTGGGTTAGCGGACAGAAAAACACTTCAACTTATTTGCGACAAAAAATACTAATTGTGTTCATCGGTTAAGTGTTTTTGAGTCTATTCTGTGCCACAATAGTAAACAACACTCAACACAAAATATTGTATTCAGTTTTGGGTTTTTGAATTAATTCTGTTCTCAAAATATTCTGAATATTTAGTTAAATAAATATTAACACAATTTCCTATTTATATTTATGGAGAGTAACCAGGCTCTTCTCTCAGTTCATATAGAATTCTTAGCTGGTTAATTTTGGACTAGTAATGAAATTGCACCGAAAAAGATACAAACCTATTCTGAAGTACCTTGGACACTCTTTGAATCAAATAATGTTGAATAATAGCAAATGTGCTCAATATAATTAACTCTTTCCTCACTATTCTTATTGATTAGTAGAGTTCGTTCAGTTCTCTCTCTCTCTCTCTCTCTCTCTCTCTCTCTCTCTCTCTCTCTCTCTCTGCGTTTAATGAACTGTTTGTCTGTGAATTACATTATTATATTTTTGGAGATAATAAATGAGTTTTGCACGAAGTCTATGGGTTTCCTCTCATGTGTTGATTCAATAAATATTCACATAATATAGACAATAGTTATAACTTCTAATGTGATTAGCGCTCAGAATATGAGAACTTAAGGTAATATTTAGACAATAAAGTAATAAATGGATCATTAGTTATAGCGGTCAAAATTGTGAGAAATTTAAACGTTCCCCCTAAACCATGATTACAAATAATTAAATAATATTTAATAATAACAGTTCTCTTCTAATCATTTATCGAAAGTTATATATCGGCTTTAACTCATCCACCTTAATATAATAAGTTATTAAGACTAAATATGCGCGACGAGGGAATCGAGTCTTTGAGAGAAACCTTTCTTGAAAATACATTCCATTATCCCTTTAGGGAGAGGGAAATGGAGGGATTCCCTATGGATTAGGGATTCACTTTTAGACCACTAATTAGAGACGAGTATTGCAAATGATTGTCATCTCATATCACAATCGATAGATTGGGTTCAATGGAAACAATGATTACAAAGTAATTGCATAACAGAGACGTCAAAGTGTTTAGACATTTAGCCAAAGATTCAATATTTTTGAAGAATACATATATTGATAATAATCGAGAGTCCGATCCCAGAAATTAAGCTCAACATTAGATTGAATTATCGGTGCTTTGAATCTATTATTTGTGATATTCACTGCAAATATATTTAATTATTTTCTTTGCCTTCGGTTTACGTGCTTTGAATCTCAATTCAGAATTTGTGTTGAAAAAGAGTAGTCCCCAGGGATGGCATCAACCAAATGCCCCCAAGTTTATCGATTGGACCTGTTTAAGAAAATAGCCTTAGATTAACCTGGTACCATTTTGATAGCTATTTTACTTGTCTATTTTACTGTCAAAACCTCCTGTAAAATTTTTCTTTTAACCTGGATATCCTTGAGCATCAGAGGAAAAATGAAGAGAGAGAGAGAGAGAGAGAGAGAGAGAGAGAGAGAGAGGGAGAGGGAGAGGGAGAGGGAGGGAGAGAGAATAATTAGAGATTCTATTTATTTTGTGCTGAATATAAAGAATTTCTTTTATTGTAATAAATGGGAAATAATTTGGTATTCATTTTGTGTGAAATTTAATCAACAAATAGATTGCGACGGAAATGGCTTTCGTTGTGACTCTTCGCGTTGTATTCCCTATTCGTGGAAATGCGATGGTTTTGCCGATTGTCGCGACTTTTCCGATGAAAACAATTGCAATAATTGTACGGAACGTCAGTTTCATTGCGGAAACAAAGTCTGTATATCCAAAGCGGAAATATGTGATGGAATTAAGGACTGTCCCGACGGAAGGGATGAGAGACAGTGCTGTAAATAACCAATTGTTTACTCTTTTATCTCAATTTATTGATTGCATCCTTTGAACGGCTGTTCAGTGCGTTTGAGTAAATCAATGAAAGAGTCCGGTGAGGGCAGACTCGAAGCCTGGAGTGCTGAGTCCAACTCATGGCTGGCCGTTTGTGGAGAGCACTGGAATACCAGTTATCAGAGCGAAACAGCCTGTCGTCTATTGGGCTACAAAGACATGGATGAAACCAGAATTAAAGACGAGACGACCACACAATCTCTGGAGCTCTACAACAGAGTGGGAACAGCTATCGGTAGACAAACACAGATGAAGGTCCTGTTCGATAAGGGAAGGAATAGAGGCTGTAAGAATGGCAAGAATATGACTGTCCACTTGAAATGCAAACATTTTGGTAATACTTTTGAAATAATCTCTTTTCTTGTCATTCATTTCAAACATTTTTGTAAGAATGTGGGAAATCTGCAAACTTTGTGCGACGAAAACGCCGCCGACGTATTGTAGGTGGAGATGAGTCACATCCGGGTCAGTGGCCATGGTTGGTTGCACTGCATGGCGGACCTGAAGAAGTTTTCTTCTGTGGCGCTGTCTTGATATCCGAGCGCTGGGTTTTGACAGCCGCTCACTGTATTGGAAAGTATGCAATGAATTAATAAAAAGATTTCAATAAATTAAAAACAAAGTTATTTGCAGTCAAACGGATGTTAAGGGATGGACAGTGAACTTAGGTGTCACCCGACGAACAGCGTCTCCGTTTTCTGTGCAAAAGCGGAAAGTACTGAGTCTGTTAAAACATCCTGGATTTAATCCCAGTGCAAACATGTACTCAAGTGATGTCGCGCTCATACTTCTCGACAAATCAGTCGATTTTGATGAGTTTTTACGACCCATTTGTTTGCCCACAAAAGACACTGAAATTCCAACAGGTTTATCATTATTGCCCACAAATGACACTATTTTTGATTAATCTATAACTCAATCGTAACCTCTGATCAGGTACTCACTGCACAGTCATTGGTTGGGGTAAGAAAATACATGACGACGACGCCGACTATTTATCGGCGATACATGGGGTTCAAGTGCCGATCGTTGACCATAAGGTATGCGCCGATTGGTATGCAAAACAAGACGTCTATATTCCCCGGTCTATGCTCTGCGCCGGTTATGAGCACGGGAGGAAAGACGCCTGTCAGGGCGATAGTGGTGGCCCACTCCTATGTAGAAACGGTCATCACTGGTTTGTGGCCGGAGTAGTCAGTTGGGGCATTAATTGCGCTCAGCCACAACTCCCAGGTTTGACACAATATTTTTCATTCATTCCTCAATTTTGGTCTAAATTTCAGGTATTTATACAAACGTTCCGATGTTTATCGATTGGATTGAAGGGATGGCGGAGCAAATGGGGTACTCCTTAACAAAACATTGATCACAAATATATCTGTAAATAGTATTTGGTTTTCATTTGTAAATATAATCCAAAATTATTTTGAGTTTTTGTCACTAAATTTGAATCCAAAGAGTATTTAATAGAAAACTTGATTTGATTTAAGAAAAGTTGAAATCCATTTGCATATCAAATACCATATCATTAGTGATGTAATAACTAATTATAAATAATGTATTTTCTTGAATGAGCATGGTCATTTTGAAGCAGGTTAAGGGCACAATATATGCAGCACTTGTGTCACCTAGTTAAATTACTAAGGTTAATTACTCCCATTTTTAAGTTGTTGGTTTATGTGAGCACAAATAGCGTATCCATAATGAAAATGACCCAGCACATTCAAGAATTTGAGTCGAATTAAAATGTGTATTGAATAGTATTTTCCTAAACTTTAAAGGTAATAACAAATCGTCATTTGAATGATTAAAGTAATAGTTGTTTTCAATTAATAATTATTTAATAAAACAATTATTCAATTATATCCTTAAAGACGTGACAATCAGATAAAGACTCAAAATTTTTATTTAAATTGAATTCTTGTATATTTGTATAATTAAAGTCCAAATAAGAAATGTTTTCATAGATTTACTTTCAATGAATTTAATGTCAATTATAAAGAAGATATCGTTTTCGATGCCATTCCTCTTCTGAGAAGGAGCCGTCACTTAAAACCAGTGATGCGATGGCACCGCATATCATGATTATTGCGATCCAACGTTTGAATCCAAAGTTTGAAATCTCGTGAAATCATTGAATTGTTTTCAGTATTTCTTCACTTTTCGTTTGAAGTTAATTATTGCTAACATCACACAAATCAACAATCATTTAGTAAATTGCTTTTGAATTCAAACTTCATTCGAGTTATTAAAATCAGTTGATTTTTGAACACAAAATCGTTGACATCTTTTAGGATTTCTTTCAAAGGAAATCAGTGCCACAAATGGAAAGTCAACCCCAATCTGAAGGATGTGAACAGAATTCTCAAAAAAGCGAATCAAAATCTAGAGGAAAGGGTTCGGGCAAACGACGTCGTAGTGGTCGAGGCAACAGAAGTTCAACGGCACAGAAGAAGTGCGGTCCCGGATGTGCACACTTTCACAGCCAATACAGAGGGAGAAAGCGCTGTCAGGTTCCCGACACTATGACTTGTGTTCACTTCCACGCCGGAGAAGGAAAGAGTAGAAGGGGTGGCAAAAAGGGTGGAAAGAGTAAAAAGGGCGGAAAGCGCGGTAGGCGTTCCCGAAAACAGAGCTCCAAAGACCAGCAGATCATGGATTCATTTTCTTAATAATAGCGACGCTTTGAATCCACAAATCATTTCTCAATAAAATCTGTTTCAAAAAATTACTTTTTTTTGATTAAAATTCTATTTTTATTCTGAGTTTGTCTCAAATGAAGACATTTTTACATAAATTGAGAAAAATTATAACTGTTTTCTGTTTTATATTATAAATGGAAAAGAAATCCAAAAATCATTTCAAAGATAATCAGGGAATCAATCGATAGATAAGTTTTGTGACAAAAAATTTCATAAAAATAATTAAAACTCTAATCAAATGCGAGAATGAAATCAGTTTTAAGAAGTGATCCTTAAATGGGAGTAAAATTAGAAATGCTTTCCATAAACGCCTTCTTCGAGATATATTTGGTGCCGTCCTTCTGAGTGTTGGGCAGACCTACAGCTTCGGTAACGATAATGAGTTTCTCCGCCCATTTCTCTGACTTCTTCTCATCGAACTCGTCCTCTGAGAGGACAACAATTCCGCCGCCGATTTCCACAAACTCTTTGAATTCACTCAAAAGGTTTCCAAACTTTCCGTCAAATTTAACCATTCGTTTGTGGAACAACTTCTGACCCCCTGTTCGTGATATATGGGGTAAACCCCTTTCTGTGGCCGATTTGTCGCCTTTTATTTCATAATTGCTTTCATCGATGAATCGATCGGAACGGGAGGAGTCGACGATCCAATCATAGGTAACAATCCATATATTCTCTGCGAATAGAAATAAATAAATAGAAATCAAATTTATTTCAAGTAATGACTGACTGAGTAAAGCCTTAATGTATTTTGCATTTCGGGGACAAATCATATCCTTTTTAGGTCTGTCATCAGCCAAAGCGATAACCAAATGTGTGACTCTATCGGACCACTCACTGACCGGTTCGGCGTCTAATTCTCTGCAAACGTTTTCAACTTTTCTCTTCTGTTTGTCATCTAATCCTGAAAACAAAATAACCCGCTTTTGGTTCGACCGCTCTGTCGATGAAGTTCTTTGTCGTGAAGAAGACGAGGAGGAAGTGCTCGATATGGTTGAAGGGGTTGGAGATGACATTCTTGGGGGTCGCTTGAAGAC
The DNA here is from genome assembly GCA_034694965.1 of Ceratozetes gracilis. Classification (NCBI taxonomy): domain Eukaryota; kingdom Metazoa; phylum Arthropoda; class Arachnida; order Sarcoptiformes; family Ceratozetidae; genus Ceratozetes; species Ceratozetes gracilis. The sequence goes on from JAQIWF010000621.1 coordinate 6,677, forward strand.
CATCTCATCGTCCGACTCCTTTACGGGAATGACTTGTTTTTGCTTTCAATTTAACACAAATTATATTCAAATAAAAACTTGTATTTTAAGTCATTATAACAAACCTTTGATTTGGGTTTTGGTTTGTATTTAGTATTTTTAGCCAATTCTTTGGGTATGTCCTCATTTAGTTGTCTCTTCTTTGAATTGTTTGCCTTCTCTTCGACTTCCTTTTGATCAGATTCTGAGTCTTCGATGGGAAACCTCTTCTTCGGAATAGCTTTACGTTTAGTTCTTTGATTGGTGACAACGGACTCGTCGATAGTCTTTTCGTCTTCAGTGACAAGAAAGACGTTTTCGGTGTTCGACTGTTCCGCCAAATCTTTGGCCAATTGATCCAAATTTTTCTTCGCGCCCTTCGGCTTAGGAACAGCTTTTGATGGCATTCTTTTGGTTGTTTGTCGTCGAGGTATGTCTTCTTTTTCAGTGATAGTGTCTTCAGTAGTGGTGTCGAGAACGGGTCGCTTCTCAACAGTCTTCTTATTCTGAGCCGTTTTTCGATTGCCTTTATTTTTATTCTTAGTTTCCGTCAAAATCTTATTGACTTCTATTTCTTGTTTTTCTGGTATTTCTTCCACTTCTGACTCATCGCTGGAAACATAAGTTTTGGGTCTTTTAGACCTATTCTTCGGTTCTTCAGAAACTGTTTCAGTGATAGTCTTATTGCCAACATTTTGGCGACTCTTCGGTCCTTTGATTCGAGGTTTGGCTTTAGAGGTCTCGTCGACAGTACTATTGGACTGAGAGGTGCCGTCAGACGAATTGATTTCTATTACCGTCAAATTTGGTATGTCTTTAGAAATCACCGGTTCTTGTGGTTTAGGCTCTGGTTCTTCGATTACTTTCATTTCTTCATCATTCGATTCAACTGATTTCAATTTCTTGGTTTTATTCTTGGGTTGAGCCGAAGCCGACCTTTTCTTAACACTTGTATTATCTTCAGAGCTCTCACGTCTGGCCTTCGGTTTATTCTGTTTCTTCACTTCTGATGTCATCACTTCTGAAGGTATACTCGACGGCACGCTATCGATCGTAGAGTTTGTGTCAAATAAGTCGAAAGAACTCATCGGTTCCTCCACTTTAGGCGGTTCTGTCTCCACATTCTTCACAAGACTTGGCATTTCATTTGTTTTGTTTAAGACTGAAGTGTTTGGAGGAATGGCTAAAAAGACATACATTTAGTAAAATTACTGTAAGTTATGAATAGACTCACTGTCGACGATTGTGAGCTCCTCTTCTGGAGGGCTGTTCTTCAATTGAATCAATGATTTGAGGAAAGACTTCAATGAATTGCAAGGAATAGTTTCAACAAACTTATGGAAACAACAATTGTTTGATTGACAACAATCTGAAGACTCGTTGTTCACAACAGCACTGGTCTGTGGAGGTGTGGTCTGAACGCTATGATGAATCTGAGGGACAGTGCACTGAACCGACGCATTTTGAAGTATAACTCTGGGCTTTTCTATGGTTTGGACCCCAATGTGTGCCAATTGTTTGCTCTTCTGACAGGACTTCTCTTCAATCATCAGAAGACTGCTTCCATTCATAGACTTCGTCTGATCTCCTGAACCGTCCTCTGCCTAAGAATAAGATAATCAAAGAATGAATCAAAGAATCAAATCAAGTGATGCTAACAGTTGTGTTGAGAGTGAGTTCATCACAATTGGATTCAAGTCCTTCGAGAACCATAGAAACCATTTCGTTGTCATTACTTCTTGAGGTTTGAGTAAACAATTCGTTGTCGAATGAGTCCGGAATCGAAATGATGTCATCGTCTTCGAGAAGAGCTGTTGACTTCTGATTGGCGGCCATTTTTGTCTTCTTCTGCTTTCCCTTATCTTCTACTTTATTGTCAGTTAAGGATGAAGTGCTCGAAGAGCTGTTCTTTGGCTTAGATTTGGTCTCTTTTGCGATACAAGCCTTGAGACTAAAGACAAGGAATTGATTCAAAGAAATTGAGATAATTTGCAAACCTATCGACAATTAACTCTTTTTGTGTCTTCACTTTCTTCGGGGTTTCCTTCTGTTTGGTCTCTAATTGTTTTGATTGTGGTTTGGATTCACTAAAAGAGAAACAAAACAAACGATGAATTCATTTATCAAATGACGAAATATTTGAGTCAATGTCTGAATCATTGGTTCAAAAGAGTGACCTCTTATTAGATGACTGTTTGTCCACTAATTTGTTTAATTTGTGGCCAATCTTAGAGACAGAATTAAGGAAAACATCTTCTCTGCAGTCATTCCTGGAGTTAATGGCATAACATTTCGGACACTTATTGCCTGAACTGAGGACAAACTGATTGACACATTTGGCGCACAAGTAATGCCCACAACTGGTCAACGACTCCATGTGTTCCGACCGTTTCCCACATGAGGGACAACACACCAGAGCCGTGAATTTGCGCAACTTTTCCAATGTATGGCCACTTATTGGCATTTCTTACAATTGATTTGATTTAATACTAATTTGAAGATCAAATCAAAACCATTGAAATCAACTGCTTTTGAGTCACTCTTTAGAACCAGATTTGCGCCAAAATATTGAAAATAAATAAATAATTTCTTTACATTTGAGACGATATTTATGTTTCGGTAAAATACAGTCAAACCTCGGGAACAAAGTGATTGTAATTTTAACATAAATTTATCCATAATTTCACTTAAGATTAGGTCATTTTATAGAGCAGTAAATTTCTATTCTCAAAACTAACCTCGATTTGAATGATAGACAAACTTTAATCGAGATATTAATTATTAAAATATAATCAATACTTACATTGAGATGAAGTGATTGAGAGGTAATGGAATGGTATGCCATCGGACGGACATAAAAGGAATGACTGAGTGTTACGTCACTCCAAATGAACTCAAGTCGTGAACCACTCGTTTGGGATCGAAATTCAAACGTCAGAGAAATGATTGAGTCATTCAAACAGTAAGGCATTCAAACTCGCAGTCAGTTTAACTCTAATCACAATCAATTACTCTAATAAATTGCAAGTTTACCCATATTTAAGGGATTATTAATTTATATCAAGGTTAGATTACTTTATTTTATTCATAAAAAGGTGAGTTTTTGAAAATTCTTGATTATTTGATAACCTTCGTTATAAGAGTTGAGCTGAGCTAGGGAAGTTTCCTAAAGGTCACACTCCCCAGGGATTTAGCTTTCTTACTAAAGGGAAGGTAATGTTTAATATATAAATAGCAAGTTTATAACTTTGTGGTACTTTCCACTCGTTGCACATCACGGGTGATATGAATCAGAGATTACGTACTGTTTTGAGAGATAAGCAATGATTTGCTATAAATGCGAACTCAAAACGCTTTTAACTCTCAATTCAATTGAATTTCGTTTAAAGTTATGAATCGTTTTGAGTTCACTTCAGTATAAAAGTTTTCATTTCAGTGATCTGTCACTCAATTGAATGAGTCGTTGATTCAAATTCTTGTCTTTTAGTTAATCTCAAGAATCTTAAGCAGAGCCCCAATGAATGCTTTAATTGAATTGAACCCAGAAGTGGGTGGGAATGGGTTAATGGACCATGGTAAAGTGAATGTCATCTCACGCCAGTTGTATCTCATTCTACACTCGAGGAAATGCAGACAAACTGTTTGTCCCAACTCTTACTGTGAACTTATGAAGAATATTCTGAGTCATATGGATGTGTGTAATGCAGGTCAGTCTCTCATATATTGTTCCAATTGTTCTAATTGTTTGTCTAATAGAGAAGAGATGTCCGATAAGACACTGTCGTAGTTCACGACAAATGCTATTCCATTGGGACACTCATCGATGTGGTCATACCTGTCCTGTCTGTCGTCGTGTGAGGCTCAAATTGAATGTGTGCAAGGTACTTCGCACAACAAACCTGATCCAGACTAATAGATTTTTGCGGAAACTACCCAGGATTTGAGCACAGACTCTGAGGACGGACCAAATATTAAGAGTATTGTCACCACTTCTGAATCGTCTAAAATAGAGAGCATTCCTCTCAAAGGATTCTCTTCTGCAGAAGAGATGTCAGAGGAATGTCTGGGAATGTCAGGGAATGTCGTCAATAATGTCACCGAAGGATTTGATTCCATGGTTTTGGAGTCTGTTCTCGAGTTTGTCTCAAAATAAATGTCTTTTTCTGTCAAATTCTCAAATTATATTCTCTTATAATTCTATAAAAAGTTTATTTATTTCTTTATTTAACCCTTTTTTGCATTAATACTCAAATCTATATAATTATAACACAAATAATAATAAAATTTGACTCAAAAAGAATTGTCTCTTTTGATGGGTTTGTTCTTAAGTCGAGTTTAGTTTAGATGATAGTGTAGTAAATAGTAGTCAATTTCAACCCAATATCAAGAATGAAGTATCAGGGTATAACTTCTCGGCAACAAATGTGATCTCAGATCATGTGGTAAATCATCCAGATAAATTCTGCTACATGTACTGTCAATAGGGCATTGTCTTTTGCTCAAGGGTCAGTTTGTCGATAACCTCTGAAGAATAGTCGTGAGGCCACCGCTGATCTGTTCTTCTATTGGATGTTTGGCGCAAATTTTGAGTTCTGTTTGTTGTGAAAGCTGTGCAAACCTTGTCATTCAAATGGCATTCTTTGTGCATCAATTGGTACAACAATTGTGAACTCATGGTGTTCTTGCAAACTTGAATTGCTCAATGTAATTGTACATGCTAATATATGCATGAGCAATGAGCAAATTCCAAATTTTCTGCGTTGATTGTGGTAATTGGTGCCAAACATGGTGTTCATCCATGCAGTCCACATCCAGCCATTTTCCAAATGACTGGGCATTCTGTTTGTCTGCTATTGGAGGTCAACCCTCATCCCAATTAGCTAGCTCAGGGATGATCCCTCACAAAAATGACCAATCTATTGACCCGTTCTGTTTGGCCATTTTCATTGATTTGAGGGATTGAGCCATTCTTTGGACACCAAAGGGTTACCTCCAATGGAGGCAAACACTCGGCATCTGAATGTCTTTCAAGTTTTTTGAATTCTTGAAACACTTTTCATCTTTGAATGCCTGCCATCCGTGGTATTCATGAGCCCTCACACCATAAACAAAATTGCCTTAACAACAATATTCTTAATAAATTATTCCAAGCTATTTTACTCAATTACACTTACTAGTTAAACTCACAACAAGTTTGAACTTGCTTAAATCTTGATACATTTTACACACAGTGATACAATGAGCTGTAGTTTTTCTGTGAATTATAAGCTATGAAAACTCTTTGAAGTAATTGCCAACTCATCTATTCAATTTTAATTATATTTAAGAACCGTATGGTTTAAAACTGTTCCTTTAATTAACTTGGAGTTATTAGTCTGTATATTGAATTACCAATCACGCGTATTTGGAATTTTGAAATCTAAGCACATCCTTTTTAATTTAATTAAAAATTAATAAGTATTTGAAAGAAATCTTTTTCTAAGGTAACTTTTTCACAAAACTTATCAGGATAATATTTGTCCTACTTTTTATATACAATTAAATATCAAGAAATTTGTTCATTCCTAAGAATTTTGACATTTTAAGGGATGCAATATTTTAGCAAGTTTAAATTATAGTTAAAAGGGATATTCACTGATAATCTTGTTTATTTAATTTTATTTTGAGTCATATTGAATACAATTTGTCACAAACACAAAGATTTGAATAAAAAGATTACATTCAATAAACTTCATATTAAAAAGTGATATTTCAAGAATATGTAAATGAGAGTTAACCTTGACCACTTTTCTATTCAAAACATTTATGCAGAAAATTTAATTACAAATTTATTTATAATCTATTAATAATGAATTGATGCTCAAGGTTGACTAATTGGCAGCTCTGTTCAGACATATACTTCCTGTCTAGAGAAATCTTGGATTAATTAGATGCAATAGGCAAGAATCTTTAAAAAAAATCCCAATGTGTTAAAAGATTAAACGTGGGCAAAGAGGGATGTTATCTATAACCTCCTACCTGTTACCGAAAATTTTGAAATACCCTAATAAAGGTACTTTAAAGAGGAGATTTTGATTTGTCCCCTACACTTAATTTAAATTAGCCGACATGATTACCAAGGGGTTTAGTATATAACGTCTAGCTAAAAACATTTATTAAATAGGGTCTTATCAAAATTGATGTACACTAAAAATCCAATATAATCTTTATTAATTAACCATCAATATTGTCAACATTTGCATCAACTTTGCATTATTATCAACCATGGTGGTCAACACCCGTTGATTATATTGGTTGCTGAGTGTATCTCAAACTAAGTTGGTAATTTTCCGAAAATCCATTATTGGTTAGTTTAATTAAATCTAAACTCATGGCTGAGTTACTGGTTTTGTTCAAAACAATTAAGTCATTAGATATTCACAGTATTAATTGCAGGCCTTGAGTCTGAAGCCCAGGGCTCTTTTGGCTTCAAATTCAAATCTTTTCCTTATCGTATTTAGTTTTCCCTAATTGTGAGTGAATTTTGTTCTGACCCCTCAAATGGCAAATTTTGAAAGTTGTTTAATCAAACCATTCCTGCAATTTCTCCAATTTGTGATTTGAGTGCTCTACTGATTTGTCTGTACTGCTCGGCCTAATTGCAAATCTTCACATATCTCTTAACTATTGTCTGAAAGTGAATACTTGATACCAACATGTTTGCCATTTGTACTTGGTAACATTTAACAAACTTGATATAATTTGTCTAGCTTCATTTAAAAAGACAAGTTTAATGACATTTCAGTAATTTTATAATAATTTGTAATAAAAACTAATAATAAAAGTTTCAATTCGTGTCATTGAGTTGTGATTTGTGTTAAAAAAGTCAAATATTTAGTCGCCATTTGAATGGTTTGAAGTGATGTCGAGAACAGATTTTTCAATCGCTGACTATTTTGTGTTCGGAGTACTTCTGATCTCATCCTCTTTGATCGGTGTTTTCTTTTGGTATAAGTCAAGGAAGAATGTGTCAAATGCCGAGTTTCTCACTGGTAGGAGGCAGCTCACAATGTTCCCGGTCACCTTATCACTGGTGGCCAGCTTTTTGTCCTCAAACACACTTCTAGGAATTCCCGCAGAAGTCTTTCAAATCGGAACTCAATTTGCCCTTCAAATCATTGCTTTTATCATTGCTGTGGTTTTGGCCGCAGAACTATTTTTGCCCATTTATTACAGATTGGAAATCACGAGTGTTAACCAGGTTAGACTCAAATAGAATAAAATATTCTTGGTTAGATCTTTTTTATTAAAAGTTTTAAAAGTATTTAGAGCTAAGGTTTGGTGGAAATCGCATTCGATATGTTGGAACTATTAGTTTTTTATTGACCACGGTAATATTACGATAATATTTAAATTAGCAAGTTTGTTCTTACATTTCACATTTAGGTTCCTTATATGGCAGTTGTATTATATGGACCGGCACTGGCTCTTAGCTTAGGTAAGATTTTATCAAGCATATATCCTTTATTTCATGATAAGTTATTAGTAATTAAAATGACCCTCTTTTTAATTTTTGCTTCAAATAATCAATTAATGGAATGATTAGTAACTCCGCTGTCAATCACAACATGTATTCTTGTGGTGGGCTTTGTCTGCACTCTCTACACATCAATCGTAAGTTATTATTATTATTATTATCAAGGATACACTTTTCACTAATACTATACAAGATAACTTTTATAGATATTTAGTAATAATATTCTCTCTTATTTTCCCAAAGGGGGGAATAAAAGCTGTGATTTGGACAGATGTCTTACAGTTTGGTTTAATGTTTTTGGGAGTTTTGATTGTAATAATCCAGGTATTTTTAATCCAATTTAAAAAGAACCAGTAAATTATTTAAACAAATTTTCCCAATGAAAGGGTTCGATAGAAGTGGGAGGACTGCATGAAATGTGGAAACTCAATGAAATAGGAGGAAGAATCAAGTTTTTCAAGTAATTGGCTATAATTTATGCCAAATTCAAATGAAAAATGTTTTCCCAGTTTTACAGTTGATCTCTACAACAACGACAATATATGGAATGTAATTATCGGCACAACCGTCTTATGGAGTGCTAATTATTGTGTACTGCAAACACAAATTCAGAGGTATTGCAGTTTGGAATCGGAGGAGAAGGCGCGCCGGTATTCCCAGTTAACTATTCCTTTAATTCAAGAGAAATATTATGTTTTCACCCAAAAATAGGACACTTTACTGGAATTTGCCCCCACTTATCATGTTGTGTCTAATGGCCATCATGTGTGGAATGGCTGTCTTTGCCAAATATGGCACATGTGACCCGGTAACTTTGGGTCTGGTTAAAAGACATGACCAGTTAATGCCATATTTTGTTATGGACACTTTATCAAAGTACCCAGGAGTTCCCGGATTATTTGTTGCTTGTATTTTCAGTGGATCACTCAGGTACCAAATTATCCAAGATTCATCTTTCAATTAAAATAACTCGTATCTAGTACACTTTCATCTGGCTTCAATGCTTTATCAGCAGTCACCTGGGAAGATTTGGTAAAGGACAGAATCAAATATAGAAGTGAACAGCATGCTCTTTTTATAACAAAATTAATAGGTACCAATTTATTCTTGAATATCCAAAGATTGAATTCCTCTCTAAGCTATGCTCTACGGACTGTTGGCTATTGTCTTATCATTTGTTGTGGGAAACGCAGGCGCCCATGTCCTGCAGGTGTCCATGTCTTTGTACGGTGCAATGGTCGGCCCTCTCTTAGCTATATTTCTTTTGGGTGTTCTCTATCCATACGCCACGGAAGCGGTCAGTCCTTAAAAAATGGTAATTAAATTTAACACAAACTTTGATCAAAGGGTGTATTACTTGGATTTATTTGTGGAATAACAGTCAGTCTATTCCTGTCAATCGGCTCTTTAGTTATAAGTCGACCCAAAGTCTCTTTGCCCACAACTGTGGATAACTGTCCGGCAGACGTACTCAATGATGCCTTCATGATAAGCAACTCTTTCTCCAATTCATCATTCATTGCTTACTACGAACCTGAGTATGTCTTTCCCCAATCACTTCCTTTGACGTCAATTATATAATTATTAACAATTATTATCAATAATTCAGAGGATTAGCGAAAGTGTTTCACATCTCATACTTATTGCGACCAATCGTCGGATTTTTTGTTTGTCTCACTTTGGGAGCACTTCTCAGTCATTGTATTGGTTTGTGAAACAACTCTTTTCTAAGAAACCAATTGAAAGATATATTGTTTTGAATACAAATTAGTTGTGAATTAATTAATGATTGCTTTTCAATGATAATTCACAGGAAAGGCTAATATAAGAATAGATCACAAATTGATGTCTCCTTTGGCTAAATATCTAATTCATGATAATTATATTCATGCGAAAGATTCTCTCCGGAAGTACTCATTAAAGGCTGAGGTAATAAAATTTTAGAAAATTGATTCTGTCTTTAATTTTAAGGAATAATTACTTTTTTAGAGCAATGAAGAGCTCAATAGACAGGAAACTGTTTGCTAAACATCGGCTCCGGGCACTTATGGTACTATACGTCAGAACGGAATTGCATGGAATGCCCACATATTTAGTGAATTCTATTTAAAGGATTCGTTATTGAAAATCAATCCTCACTTTAAATCAAATGATTGAAACAATTAATTAAATAAAATGACTTTCGATAACAAAATAGTTTTCATTTCACTTAATTTGGTTATAGTTTTGATAATTGTATGCAATAGTAATGCAATGCCAGTCGAGAGTGGATTAGATTCGGTGACCATTCAGTTAACAAATATGTGTACAACAAATCTGGTGCTCGAATGTGATGGCTATTCCTCTGTAGAGTTGACACCTTCACAGATATTTGGATTTAACTTCACACCTGGTGCCAACACAACCACCAAATGCAGAGCAAGGTGCAAACAACAGACCTCGACAATTGAGTTCGATGTGTACGGAGGAAGAGCACCGACTGATGATAATAACTGGGAGACAGATAACGACGGCATTTACTACATCAAACGCGTCAAATACTACTCCTGGTAACCATTGCTCCTGGTCAAATTTTAGTTCAAATTTTAATTTTATATAAATCCGAATTCTTTTAAAATTCCTATCAAATTAAACTAACTTGTTAATGGAATTATTCCTCATAAACCTGTTTTTACTATATATTTACCCATATCTTCATTAAATGAATAAAACATTTCTGTTTTCAAAACCAATAAAATATATTATTTTTTATATTTGAAAGAAAGTTAAGAACTTTTGTAAACTATTTACAAATAATTATTAAAACAG
>JAQIWF010000622.1:0-17010 GCA_034694965.1 Ceratozetes gracilis
TTTATTATAGAACGATAAAATTTTTGTCTAGGTATTTATAATTATTGAGATAAATAAATTATATTGAGATACTATTTTTGGTTTTTTTAAAATTTTATTTTTAATTTAATTATTTTAAATTTAAAAATATATTACTTAACTAAAAATATTTAGACAATTATTTTATCATTTAAAAATAATTTCTATTATGTTCTATCACTCTATTAATTTTTATCAAAATTCTTTGTTAAGAACATATATTTTTAAAGACTTCAGAATCACGTGGCTGCAGAAACTTCGAAATGTCTTTCCGCCAACTACTCAACACAATTGAATCAAAGATCTCAAGTTGATCCAACATTTCTATTACTCAAACTAAAACTTTTGAAATTATACCACAAATTTCCAGAATATTTCAAGATTTTTACATTAAAATCAGCCACTTCTACTTCAAACGAAAACACAACAAAAAGGAAATTATCTATTAATTCAATAATTAAAACAAACTCAACAAGAACCTAGCAAACCTTCAAAGCAAGATTGTTCTAAAGGACAACTCTTTCGATATCAATAGATTGAAAGTGTTCATCACTAATGGGAACACCGATCGTCGCATTTATACATCTTCGATAATTCAACTCATTACTCCTCTTCAATGGCCAAATGATTACATTAATTTGTCTTATTTGTATCTTATATTGTTTAGCATTTCAATAAGTACTAAAAAAAATTAGTATCTTACAATTTTAACATTTATTTCAATATCTATTTTACTATAATACACCTTAATCCAATTATTCGATAAACTATTATAATCAAATAAAAGACAACAAAAAAAAACTTAATATAAAAACTCATAAAATGTTTACACAAATAAATACTTAAAAAAAACATAAAAGTTGTCCATAAATAGGGTTAATTAATACAATACTTATCTTTCAAAAACAAATGACTAACCCTTCCATAACAATGACTAGGGACAGTCATTTTTCCCAGTTAAGAAGTGCAATACAAGCACTACTTTTTAAAATATTACCCAATAAACTGTTACCTAACCTAAGCCCTTCCCCTTTACGTAACGTTATATAAGCTAAGACTCTATACCAATTCGTTGGTTCTCCTCTAACATCGGTATAGCGATAACTGTAAGACTTTGTGTCACTTCTTTGAGTGTTATCACTAGAGAACCCAAACTGTGTATAACATCTAATAATTATAATAATAGTGTATTTTGTATTAATAAAAGTATATTAAACCCGAATTTCAGAGTATTTAATAAGTGTATGAGTGAAAGTATGAGTGCTTGAGGTGTGAGCGGTGAGTGAGTGAACTCACGAGTGTGTGGGCATTGGGCAGACATCGAAAGATCCCTGCCGTAGTATTGCAAATGGAGGTTCTACACCGAGACTTCTTCCGCATTATTTGGTTGTAACTCTGGTAGACTTGGCGACAACGCGTGATAGCGAATAGCTACGTTGGGCACCTGGAAGTCCTTGAGGCCAAATTAGAAGAAGTTAGGTAAGTTCTCGGATAAGTTATTAATAATTTGAAATGTCGCACAACACGCGCTCAGCAAGCACTGTCGGCGCACAGGGTGCTCCGCAGATCACATTAGGTGATGTGAAAAATACAGTTTCCGACGCAGTCGATAGTAGCCTAGCGTTCGGTTACAGAATAGATAAATATGAGGGAAAGATTAGTTCCGATTGTAAAGAATTTATGGAAAACTTTGAAGATGTGACGTCAAGATGGGATGACGAGCATCGGTTTAAGTGTTTTAAACAATACCTTGGCAGCAAGGCTAAACAATGGTATAAATTGTACGTGAAAATGGCTACGAATCCACCAACAGATTGGCCACAATTAAAAAGTCTGTTCCTCTCGTATCACACTCCTTCTGATGAGTCAGAGGTGCTAGAAAAGATAATGAAAGATAGAGTTCAGGGACAGAATGAAGATGTGATTCATTACATCACAGATAAAATCATTGTTTGTAAAGCTTTTAATAAGAAAATGGATTTTGAGGAAATGAAAGACAAAATAATTGAAGGAATGATTCCAGAAATTGAGATGACAATAATTCATAAGACCATCTCAACACATAAAGAATTAGAAGTGAATGCAAAAAATATTGAAAAAGGTTTACGAAAGCGCGACCAAAAGTTAAAAGCAAGACAAAATGATCAAATCGAGGATTTGTATCACAAAATCTTGGAAAAGCTAACAATCAAACAATCAGAGAATGAAAGTTTCCGAAGCCAAGATCGAAACTATGACAGGTATGAAAGGGGTAAAGAGAATCGCTATAGAGATAGGTATGTAAGCCTTACTCGTGACTCATCGACCGACACATATAGAAGTGTAACCCCTGAAAGAGAACGCAATTATTCCAAATATAGGGATAGATATGTGAATTTGTCACGTGATTCATCTCCCGAAACAAATAGATATCTGGGATATAAAGAATCAAAATATAGGAATTATGAGCGTCGGCCTCAGTATTCCAATTTTCGTCATTATAACGATAGAGAAGTGAGATATAGACCAGACTCGCTCGACAGAAACAGAGACAGGTATCAAAATTATCAAAGAAGACAAAGAGATATCGAATATGACAATTATAGAAATCGGGACCAATTCACAGATGAACAAAACGATAATCCCAGGTACCCTTCAATCAAATACGAAAATAAAGATAATAAGTCAAAAAGAGTTAAATCAGATGTAAATCGAGAAGTCAATTATTCACGGGATATGAGCAGAAAAATTAGATGTTTTGAATGCAAAAAAATAGGTCATTATGTGAGAGACTGCCCACACAAAGTAGAGGATAATCAAATGTCAGTTGTGAGCTCAATTGAAGAAAATTGCATTGATCTTATTAATCAAAAAATATCAGTTAATAACATATGGGTTAAAGCAGTGATCGACTCAGGCTCGCAGAGAACAATTATAAGCGATAACTTACGCAAAACTTTAGGTTTAGAGTTATCCAAAACTAATGTAAGGCTTTGGGCTGTTAATAAACAAAGATTGAATGTCGAAGGAATGACATTAATTTATGTGACACTTATAATTGAAGGCATTGAACGCTGCTTGCCAATTCCTGCAATGGTCATAAAGGACTTTCGCTATGAAGTGCTTTTAGGCAATGATTTCTTAAGAGAAGCAGATATTTGTATAGACTGTGGGAACCAAACCTTGAGTTGGGGTGACATAATGCGGTCGAGAAGTTATAAAGAGCCTTATCCTAATAAAGTTCAGTTAATTTCAGATTTAAAGTTAAAGCCTAAAAGTTCTTATGAGATCACAGTAACATTCAATAAACTGTCAGATAAATCTGATATTTTATGTGAGATTCACACTAATAAAAATCTCTTTTCAAAAAGTGGAATTTATGTAAAGAAAGGACTTGTCAAAGTTATGTCCGGACAGGCAAAAATAACTCTAATAAATTGTCAACTTAAAACTATTTTATTGCGCTCAGGAACAATAATAGGTATTTATAATAAGAAAGAAATAGAAAGGAATGTATTGAATGAGAGAGAGGAAATAGAGCCTGAGGCAATGAGCTCTGACACGGAGAGCGATATTGAATACAGCACTGACACTGAAAGCGGGTCTGACTCTGAAGTAAGTGCAGGAGAGGTGAGTTATGCAACAGATGACTCAGGTGATGTATTTTGTAATGTATTGGAAACTTTTAATGACTTTCAAAAGTCGAATGAAATCGTAAACCTTATTTATAGTTCAACAGATGAATGCAAAGAAATTCAGTCCGAAAACATAAATTCTGAAACATATAAGCATAAATTAGACAAAGAAAGACCTGACCCTCAAATCAATTCTGACTCTAATGGAACAGATGGCAAAATTCTTTTAAATATGTCTGTCCCAAATTTAGTAAATATTTTACGGAAAAGCGAAATTCAGACCAAAACTCATGAAAATGAGTCAACAAATTTTTCAACAAACTCAATAAACTTTGATACTAATACAACTGAACAACAAAGAGCTGTTCCGGAAAGGCAATTGCCTGAATTTCAAAATTATAGACCATCCCGAAAAAGAAACAGAATAAACTATGATAAGAGGAGACGTAAGTTATATCATTTTAGTAAATACCAGAACCGATTTAATTATAGTAAAACTCATTCAAATCTAGAAATAAGTAAACCCAAAACTGATCATTTGAGTGAATTAAAACCACATTTAAATAAAACGAATTTAATCATAAAAACTAAGGATTACATTCAGCAGACATTAATTGAAACAGGAAACATAAAATGGTCAAATATTTTAATAATTTTGATATTATTTGCCATGGTGGCGATCCTATCAGCTTATTTGCATCAGCACAGTTTAAAACAAACGATTTATAAAATTGAAAACACAAACCAATCACAAGCCAAAATTAAATATGAAAATGTTTTGGTAAAAACAAATGAGATGATAGCTCATAAGTTCAGAGACAACACTCCAAAGTTGCACCCAAAACATAGAAAGGCTAAAGTTATTAAAGCAATGTTTCTCCAAACAATTGTTTGCATAACTTTTACCACAAGTATAGTTAAATTACCAATTACTATACTTGCAGCCAATTTCATTTTAATTAAGATTCTCTATAGGCATCTTAAACAAGAGTAGGCCTAACCTTCCCTTGCAAACATAAAACTCATTTTATTTTAAATTAGATTACATTTATGCTAACTTTTATCTTTATCTTTCATACTTAGATAAAGTCTAAAAATGAAAAATCTAAACAAAATTTTAATACTATATATTAAACCCTAAGAAATATAAAAATTCATAAAAATACCAAAAATAATATACCGATATATTCTTTTATCTTTTTAATTATAAATATCTAGATAAAATTTTTATTATTTTAAGATAAAACCTATTACACTTAATAACTCCAATGAGTTGCAAAAAATTCTTTGCTTCAGATCATATAATTTTAAGCATCTAAAAAAGAATTATAAAATCACAAAAAATAAATTTATAAAATTAATTACATTTTATTTATTAATTATAAATATCTAGCTAAAACTTTTATTATTATAAGATAATACTGACTACGCTCTATAACTCTTATGAGTTTAAACAAAATCCTCTGTTAAGATATTATATTTTATGCCATAAAAATTTTAAAACAAAAAAAGTATTTTAAAAGTTAATCACATTTTATTAATTAATTGTAAATATCTAGATAAATATTTTATAATTTGAAGACAATACATACTATCCTCTATAACTATTCTGAGTTTAGACAAAATCTTCTGTTAAGAACACATATTTTTAAGCATTTGAATTGACAAAAACAAAATATTTTAAAAGTTAATCACATTTTACTCATTAATTATAAATATCTAGATAAATATTTTATTATTTTAAAATAATACATAAGATACTCTATAACTCATGTGAATTTTAAAAAAATCTTTGCTTCGGAACACATATTCCTAAGCAATTAAAATAATAAAATCACAAAAGATTCTTCAAAAGTTGATCACATTTTAATCATTAATTATAATTTAAATAAAATTTTTATTATTTTATAATAATTCCTAATATACCCTTTTACAACTATGAAATTTATTAAATTATAAAATCAAAAAAATATGTTTATCACAAGCTTCATAAGCGGATGTCTCTCCGTGCACTACAATACAGAAACAAATCATTCTAGCCAACATTTCTGTCATTTAAAACGTAAGCTTTTAATAATTTGTAAACTCTGACATCATCAACACGCGCCAGCTCAAGCCACTAAAGAAGATGGCGTCCTCTACCAAATTTAATTATCTTCTTATTTCATGATTAAGAAAAACTCAACTATTAAACAATCAGTCATTGAAGAAATACTGTTTTAAGGGACGTCAGCTGCTGAAAATCATTTTGACATTCGTTTCCACGCGATTAATCATAACTTGCGATGTCTATAAAGTATTCTTAATAATGACCACCGATTGACACATGTTCATTAACTCCAGTGAGTTTGGTTTCCCTTCAGTGGCCAAACGCCTTTACACCAATTCGCCAATAATTGTAATTCATATCGTTTAACATCTTAATAATAACTGTAAAGCATTTATCCCAATACTTACTTCATTAGTAATATAACCTATATATTATAAAGTTTAATCCAACTAATCAATAATTCATTATAATCTAATAAAAGACGACAAAAAAACTTAAAATAAAAACTCATAAAATGTTTACACAAAAATGTACTAAAAAAACATAAAAGTTGTCCAAAAATAGGGTTTAATTGAAACATTATAACTGAAGTCTAAGATCAAAACAAATTAATTATAATTAATTCCAAAATTAATACAATCTATATTTATATTCTTTTATTTAAATCTTTAACAATTGTCTAAATACAATACAAAGGCTTTTGTATACTTGACCACTACATAAACAATGACTGAGGACAGTCATTTTCCCCAGTTGAAAAGTGCAATACAAGCACTACTTTTAAAAAATTACCCAATAAACTATTACCTAACCTAAGCCCCTCCCATTCACGTTACATAATATAAGCTAAAACTCTATACCAATTCTTTGGTTCTCCTTTAACATCGGTTTAGCGATAACTGTAAGACTTTGTGTCACTTCTTGTGTGTTATCACTAGAGAACCCAAACTATGTCTAACATTTAATAATTATAATAATAGTGTATTTTGTATTAATAAAAGTTATATTAAACCCGAAACTCAGAGTAATTAATAAGTATGAGTGAATGTATAAGTGCTTGAGGTGTGAGCGGTGAGTAAGTGAACTCACGAGTGTGTGGGCATTGGGCAGACATCGAGAGATCCCTGCCGTAGTATTGCAAATGGAGGTCCCACCGAGACTTCTTCCGCATTATTTGGTGGTAACTCTGATAGACTTGGCGACAACGCGTGATAGCCAATAGCTACGTTGGGTACCTGGAGGTCTTTGAGGCCAAATTTGAAGAAGTTAGGTAAGTTCTCGGATAAGGTATTAATAATTTGAAATGTCGCACAACACGCGCTCAACAAGTACTGTAGCACCGGGTGCTGCGCCAATCACATTAGGTGATGTTAAAAATACTGTTACGGATGCAGTTGATGGAAGTTTAGCTTTCGGGTATAAAATCGATAAATACGACGGGAGAATTGACTCCGACTGTAAGGATTTTATAGAAAACTATGAGGATGTGACCTCGAGATGGGACGACGAACGAAGGTTCAAATGTTTTAATCAATATTTGACGAGCAATGCCAAGAATTGGTATAAGTTGTATGTCAAAATGGCCACAAACCCACCACAGGACTGGGTAAATTTAAAGAATTTGTTTCTTAAATTTCACACTCCTTCTGATGAATCAGAAACTTTGGAAAAGATAATGAATGATAGAGTACAGGGACCCCATGAGGATGTCATACATTATATAACAGATAAGATTATAGTGTGTAAGAAATTCAATAAAGCAATGGATTTCGAAGAGTTAAAAAAGAAATTAATAGAAGGGATGATCCCTGAGATTGAGATGACTATTACTCATAAAACAATCTCAACACTTCTTGAGTTAGAAGTCCACTCAAAGAATATTGAGAAAGGGTTGCGAAAGCGTGACCAGAAATTGAAAGCAAAGCAGGACGAGCAAATCGATGACTTATATCAGAAAATATTAGACAAACTCACAATTAAGGCTAAAACTGAGTCTGAAAATGAAAGACCACAAAGTCGTGGACGAAATTATGACAGGTATGAGAGGGGAAAATCAAATAGATATAGAGACAGATATGCGAATTTGTCCAGAGAATCATCGGCTGATTCTCGCCGAAGTACACCAGAACCAGAACACAACTATCAAAAGGGTAGATTAACCCCTGAATTCAAAGAATTCAACCAACGACGGCCACAGTATTACGACTCTCGTGACTATAGAAATCGAGATTCGCGATATAGAAGTGACTCTAATGAAAGAACGAGAGGTCAATATTACAATTATGAACAAAGACAATGGAAAGCTCCCGCATATGATAGAAATAGAGATCAAAACAAATACAGAAATGAACAACGATTTGAGTCTCGATTTCCCCCAAACAATCGCCAAAATAATAACAATAAAGAAAGAGATGACAATCAAAAAGTTAAAAAAAGAGTTGAATTTGATGTCGCACGTGAACTAAATGATTCACGGGATATTAGTGGTCGCATTCGTTGTTTCGAATGTAAGAAAATTGGTCACTATGTAAGGGACTGCCCGAATAAACAATTCAATAACCGAAATCCAAAGGTTAATTCAATCGAAGACGATTATTGTGTGGATCTGATTCACCATCAAATAAGTGTAAATAATCAATTGATTGAAGCAGTTATTGATTCGGGTGCACAAAGAACAATGCTTAGAGATGACCTACGCAAAGAATTAGGTTTAGAGTTATCAAAAACTAATATCAGACTTTTTGCTGTTAACAAACAAAGAATGCATATCGAAGGTATGACTCTAATTTATGTGTCTCTAATAATAGACGGTATTGAGCGTTGCTTTTCAATCCCTGCAATGGTCATAAAAGACTTCAATTATCCAGTTCTTCTGGGAAACGACTTTCTAAAAGAAGCAGATATTTGTATTGATTGTGGAACCCAAACCTTAGGGTGGGGTGACATAATGCGTTCACAGACCAATAAAGAATTTTACCCAAATAAAATTCATCTGATTTCTGATCTAAAGTTAGAGCCAAAGAATTCTTACGACATTAATGTCAAATTCAATAAATTAGCAGATGTGCCAGAGCTCTTATGTGAAATAAAAATCAATAAAAATCTTTTTGCAAAAAGCGGAGTTTACGTAAAGTCAAAACGCGTTACTGTTGCTTCAGGTCAAGCCACAGTTTCTCTCATAAATTGTCAACTCAAACCAATTGTATTGCGGTCAGGTACTGTAGTTGGTTCGTATGACGAGAAAGAAATCGTAAATAATGAAATGAATGAAATAAACAAAACTGCACCTGAGGCTTCAGTTCTGTCAAATAGTGACAACGAAAGCAATACAGAATCCGAGTGCGACTCAGAATCAGAGCTCTATTCAGTCGACCCTTATTACGAAACAGATGGGAAGGATATATTTTGTAATGCTCTACTTGCAGCAAACGACTTTGCCATAAAGAATCAAACAGAGATCATAAATTTATGCCTATTCTGTAATAAAATTCACAGTCTTTCTGAAAACTGCAAAGAATTTCAAACTCAATACATAAATTCAAAAGAATTTAGACATAAGATTGACAAAGAAAGACGTGACTTTGAAATAAATTATGTGTCTTACGCAACAGATGTAAAAATCCCATTAAATAAACCAATTTTAGACCTTACAAAAACGTTGAAAAAGGAAAAAATCCTAAGTGAACCCCAAATAGATGAGGTCATAAATCTGCCAAAAGGGTCAATAAAAGTTGGCATTGAATTAAATGAACCACAGAGAGCTGTTCTTAGAAATCTTTTACTTGAATTCCAGGATTTGTTTGCATTTGATAAGAACAAACTCGGTCTTTGCCTTGTTTCACAATTTAAAATTCAATTAAAAGATCCCAAACAAGAACCTATTAAACAAAACCCCTATCGATATAGTATAGCTCAGTGTAAAGAAATCGATAAAATAATTGAAAACTGGATTAAGATGGGAGTTGCAGAACCGTGTGAAAGTGATTGGAGTTCACCAGTTGTACTCATTGATAAGAAGAGTTTAGACCCGTTAGGTCGTCCAGAGAAAAGATTGTGTATTGATTACAGGAAGGCGAATAAAGTGACTAAGGAGGACGTATTTCCCATCCCCGACACTAAAACTCTTTTAAGCCAACTGTCAGGATCACGATATTTCTCAATATTGGATCAAAACAATGGCTATCACCAATTTAAGGTTCATAAAGATTCACGAGACATAACAGCGTTCAGAACTCAAACAAATCTATACAGATTTAAAAGAATGCCATTCGGCGTTCGAAATGGGCCCTCATTTTTTATGAGATGTTTGAGCAAAGTGTATGGCAAACATAATGGACAGATAGTTATTAATTACTTTGACGACGCAATCGTTTTCTCTGACACATTCGAAGAGCACATTCGGCGGCTCCGTATTGTCTTTGAATGTTTACAAAAAGCAGGCCTCACATTAAAACCTACAAAATGTGAATTAATTAAAAGCTCAATTAATTTTGTTGGATTTAAAATAAGTGCTGAAGGTATTGATGCCGATCCCCTCAAAGTTAAAGCAATCAGTAATTTTCCCAGACCTAACAATTTAACATCTGTGCGTTCGTTTATCGGGCTCTGCTCGTTCTATCGCCGCAAGGTGAGGAACTTCGCACAAATTGCCGAACCACTAACACGATTAACTCGTAAGGTTAAAGATAAAGAATTGTTAAAAACGATTAAAAGTAATAAATATGTGCGCCCATCAGATGAAGGAAGAATTTTTAGTTGGGAAGAACCCCAGGAAAAAGCTTTTATTTTTCTCAAAAATGCCATAATTTCATCGCCAATACTTGTTCATTTTAATAATGAATTGCCAGTTGAAATACACGTCGATGGCAGTCTTAAAGGAATTGGTGGTGTACTTTATCATAAAATTGATGAACAACTTCACCCATTCTGTTTTCAGAGCTGGCTTTTGCATGCCGCTGAGAAAAACTATTCGATTCCTGAAATCGAATGCCTTGCAATTGTAAAAATTACTGATAAATGTCGAGAATACTTACTCGGAAAAGCATTTGTCGTCGTCACAGACTGTATCTGCTTGAAATGGCTTAATGAAAAGGCAAGTCTCAATTGCCGGTTAATGAGATGGAGCCTACACTTACAGAATTTCGAATATTCAGTTATTCACAGAAGTGGCAAAAAGAATCTGGTAGCCGATGCCTTAAGCCGGTATCCAGTAAATGAACCCGAACAATTAGACGATAACATTGACAGATTTTGTTTTATGACAAATACTCAACCAATTATACCTGAGTTTATACAAAAACTCCCCACAGATCAAATGAATGACTATCATTTAGGGAAGATATATAATCAAATTATTAAAAACAAATTTGATGAAAAGATCAGCCGAAAGTTTGTCATTAATGACGGGATTCTTTATAAGAAAATACAAAACAATAATGTCACAAAATTAGTTGTGTGCCTTCCGTTAATTAGAGTATTGGATGTCCTGTACACTTACCACAATCATCCAATGTATGGCGCTAATTTAGGTGAACAGAAAACAGAGGATAAAATAATGGATAGATTCTATTGGCAATCAATGAGAAAAGATATAAAAGAATTCGTAAAATCTTGTGCTGATTGTCAGGGAAGAAAGAAAGTTCTATTACCTAAGGCAGGACTATTACTTCCGATTCACTCAAAATATCCTTTTGAAAAGGTTGGCATTGATTTTCTAGGAAGATTTAAACTTTCGAAGAACTCAAACACATATATTATATCTGCCACCGATTATTTTACAAAATGGGCAATAGTTAAAGCAATCCCTGCAGCGAACAAAGAGGAGACAGCAAAATTTATTATAGAGGACATTATTACAAAGTATGGAGCCATAAACTGTCTTATTTCTGATAAAGGCAAACAATTTAACGCAAGTTTAACAAAAGCTATTACAGATAGATTAGGAATAAGGCATGTAATGTCCACAGCATATCACCCACAAACTAATGGTTTAGTTGAAAAATATAACCAGACTTTAGCCAAAATGATCACAGGTTATGTCAATAAAAGTCAGGACAATTGGGACGAAGGCCTTCAATGGATAACCTTCGCTTACAATACAAGTAAAAATAACAGTACAGGTCATGCGCCCTTTACTCTTATGTTTGGACGCACAGCTGTTCTACCGCCGGACCTAACGACAGGCGTTCAGATTATGCGATTTGAGAGTGAGAGCCAGTACCTACAGTGTCTCGAAAAACATTTAGAATTTTTACATAAAAGTGCTATTGAAAATAACACCAAAGCGTCCCAAAGAAATAAGTATTATTACGATAAGGGAAGACGCGAAGTTTCTTTTAGTGTTGGACAGAAGGTCTGGGTCGAAACTCCGACGTATATCGTTGGACGATCACACAAACTTCTAAACGAATTCTACGGACCTTATATTATAACCAAAAACCACGAAAACGGACTAAATTACGACATTCAAGACCCGAAGTCAAAGAAGAAAGAAATTGAAACGGTAAATGTAAGTAGAATTAAACCTTACTTTGACAGAGAATTGTTAATTGAAAGAATCGAAGACTTAGTTCAAAAGGCTGAGCAAAAAAAAATGACTGAAATCGATCCGATAAGTGAATTGGTTCAAGAAATAATACCAGACCAGTATTCAACCCTCTTATAGATGATTTAATTGAAAATAAGAACAGAAATATGCCACTCAGACGTTCACAACGTTTGCCTAAACCGAAGAAAGTGTTTAGTCTTTTAACCCTTGGTTTATTCACAACCTTAATGTTGTTCAACACTTGCAGTTCTTCACTTCAGAAGTTGAATCCTCTCGTTTGGAGAGATAACAACAGCCAGTAGTTCGTGGTGTTAGCCGAGTAGTGATAACTGTTAAGTATGAGTCACCCTGTCACATCTTTCTAGATGAGACGTTCATTCCATATAAGAATCAGGACTTGAAAGACTTTTGTGACACACGCTTTCAAGAAGACTATGTCAAACCCTTAAGACAATTTTGCAGAACCCCCGATTTATTAAAGACGCATTTGGTAAAATCCGAGAGAATTAATGATTTGACCAGAAATAAACACTTTGCAATTGTTGCCGTCGGAATTATCACTGTTATTGTGATAGCAGTTACTGCTGTAATTGGGGTTACAACGAAATCAATGATAGACACAAAAGAATTCTCAGATGATTTGAATGCATATCGTGAGCACCAATTAGCCTTAATGTAACAGACAAAGACATTAGAAGAAAATCAACAAAAAATTAAAGAGATTATTTCTATTCTTCAGGATCAGGTCGACGGAATGAATACTAGAATTCAAGGGTTAACAGAATCTCTTGTGATTGAAAATATTATGCCTCACTTTATTTTGTATGTCGCTCATATAACCTCCAAATTATCTATTACTCGCGAAAAACTGTATGAGATAAACTCTGATTGGAAAGCAGGCCGTATTAATGAAAAGTTATTAGACTTATTCAATTTTACTTTGAGTTGCTCTCCTGATTGCGATCTCAAATATGCTGAGCCGAGAGAATGGCTCCATAACGAAGATAAAGGTACAATCCAAATGATGTTTGACATAAAGTCAACACAGAGAAACGCTTCCGTCCTCGAAGCTGACCCTTTTATAATCTATGAAATACGAAATCAAGCCACCTTATGCGAAATCAAAAATCAGGGACCAAGTAAAGTAGTGTACGTTCAGAGAAAAAATTGTGTTATACCTCTTCCACCAACCCCTTACACACTCAATGATTTAATTGTAATGCCTAAATCCGAAAATTGCTTTACATCAAATCAACAAAACATGTCAGAGAAATGCTGGACACTCGAAAAATGTGAAAATCGAATACATATTTCCGCCCAAGATGTCGTACAAATAAAAGTTGTTGGCGGAAATAATCACATTTTCTATTCAGGATTTAAGATAAAGGTATACAACCGTTCAATTAAATGCCCAGATTTTGTCTTTTCACTTCCCATAACCACATCATTTTCAATAGGAACATTAGAATATGAATCCAGTGAAATCACAATAAACACTGATATAAGTTTTACAGCTTCACTATCTCAAAGGGTGAACCTTCATTTGATGCCTGACCTCCATAATGTCATATTTAATTTTATTTCAAAGAAAGTTAAAGACAAAATACAAAACATTAAAACTCCCACAGAAATAAACACAGAAGTAATTGAAACCGAAAGAATTCTTTGGTCAGACTTGTTATTAATTTTAACATCAATTTCATTGATTGCAATTATAACAATTTATTTATACAGACAAAGACTAAAAAGTAAAGTATTTAGAATTAGGCACCCAAGAGAAATAGAAGATATCGACTTTGAAGAAGTCGAGACTGAAAGCGAACCAATAAGACTCACAGTTTCAAGAGAACACACCCCAAAATTACACGCAAAACATACCAAAGGACTTGCTCCTAAAGCAACCATGATTCCTATGAAAAAATGAAACATGAACATTTTAAAGTTTAATAAAAATTATACCAGAAGAGATAGAATTTTTTTCACCTTCATATTTGTTATCAGGGACGAATTCCACATAGGAATCATATATCATATGCATAAATAACGTAAAATAAAAATTTTGTATTTTCGATTTTTAAAGTCGAATAACTCGAAAAGTATTCATGGTAAAATATTTTCGACTACATATTTGGACAGCCCATAAAATATGTGATTAATAAAAAATAAAAAATCACCAGGGTCACTCCTTTACCTTGACCGGATTATCACCATTAATCAAGTCCCGCAATAGGTAAAAACTACAATAAGCCAATGATTTCAGTAGCACCAACCGTTGGCTTATTGCGGGGAAGAACTGTATATATATAATATTATAATATATAATATATAATATTATACTTATAAGAGATGTTAACTAATAATTTATTACTTTTAAAATAAGATTAATAAACATTACTTCAATGTCTGTTTTAATACCCTGCTCATTTCCTCTTTTATAATATGAAATATTTAACATTACCATGTACATAAAAATTATTAGAATTTGTTGATTTGTCCGGAAAAGAGAATCATTGAATTTGTCTTATCTCTGATGAAATATAGGAAGGGGTGGTCAGCATTAAATTGAATTGTTTTTTCTAAATCAATAGGGTTTGACAGGGATACAACCTTGTGGGCAGTTACAGCTCCCGCTTCCGCTCCATTTTCATTGAGTTCAATGAAGACTTTGTGCACAACTTTGTCCACTACTGACGTCTCAGAAGTCATTCGCGAAAGATCTGCATCTTTTGTGAGTGCTATGGGTTTAGGGTTTATCTCTTTCATCAGATCATATGTCTTCTCAACATTGAACCTGGGCAAAAATATGTTAACAGTTTTCTCTTCCATACTTTTCAACGCCCCATCAAATTTTTTTGAGTTAATTTTATCTTTCAATGACTTCAATCCATTCCTCTGTTTGGGTAAAACGATAACAAAACTGATTGCTTTCCCCATGAAATCCATTTCTAATATTTGTGAATCTAATTCATGGGATTTGACGTATTTAAACCGTTTCTCATTATTCATGGTATCGGTCGAGACAGCAGTCACTCCATTGTTATAAAAGTTAAGTTTTTTTGTGCTTTTTTCTGGAAACTTCTCCTCCCAAAAACCTTGATTATTTTAAAAACATTAATGATTATTTGTTCATATGCTTTTATGGGCTCACCTTTGAAATATAGAACATTGACAATGACAGTAGTGGTGTCTTCTTTTAACTCATCGAAGACTTTCTTTATTTTATTATTGGTTTGTCTGCGAACCCATTCATTCGCTTTATTAGTCTCTTCGATGGCATTGTTCTTGAAGTCAGCCTTTTGTAGTGTGACCACACTTCCATTTCCCACCTGGAATCGCCCGAATTAAGGGTCTCAGTCCAGGTTCCAGATGAGATGCTGAGCTTGACATTATAAGCTCCAGATTTTAAATAATTTTATTTAATCGTATACATTGAACATTAAAATTAAGAAAGCTTAACAAATTAAATTATTTTTAATTTAAATTACTCTATTTTTTAGTAATATTGAAGTAGTTTTCCCTTTATAATTTTATCATTTACCTTTTTATAATTAACTTTTAATTATCCGAACACGTATTAATCTAGTTATGCCTAAACTCCTTGAATCTTTTTATTCAAGGGATTGCTTTTATGAAACTTCTATTTATGTAACAATACTCTTGATCATACAGTTCCAAAAATGATTTGAGGGCTAAAAACTTGGCATGTAGTTTATAGCACAGGGGGATTTTTGGGCTGACCACACCTCCCCCCTTTACCATCCCAAATATACAAAGTACAGTTTATCCCGCAATAGGCCAACAGGTTGGTGCTAGGTAAATCGTCGGCCTATTACGAGGTTTTACCTATTGAGGAACTTGATTAAGCTTATAGAAGCCTTTGATGCTTCACAAATGCCTGACTTATTGCGGAATTTTACCTATTGCGGGATTGGCTTATGAGGGAAAATACTGTATATAGAAAATCAATGATCTCAAGATTTCTCCAGATTTATATCATTGAAACTCAAGAAATCTTCCATTTTCATGTGGTCACACTACGAGCGAAGGGGGCAGGAAATTTTTGCCGAGCAAAGTGAGCAAATCTCTTGGGTCTTTGGCTAAAAATTTGGGATTTCTTTCCTAAAATTTGAGTTTTTTTTACTAAATTAAAATGACGCTTCTAAAATATGACGTTTTTCCTTCAAAAAAGTTAAAATATTTTAAAAATTTAGTATTTTTCCCGAAATCTCAAAAATCGCAGTACAAACCAGATGAGCTTTTGTTACCCTGAATAAAAATATCTTTAAAACATTTTAAACGTTTTTGAAAATATCCCCTTAATACCCCCTATGGTTTGATCCTAAAAATTTGACATTTTACCACCTTTACCCTTCCTCTGGCCACCAAGTTGGATGGCTCCCCCTGATTTAAACAAGGTTGCGCATATTAGAAGAATCAAAAAGTTCGCATCTTGGGAAAACTAAAATATCTGTTAAACGGCTAGGTATATTCAAACCCGGTAAAAGGCATTATGACTATTCACTTACATGTGATGTCATGCCATAAAAATTATTTTTATCAAGTCACGTGATCTTAGAAATTTAGGAACATTAACAAAGGTCTGGGTTATAGCCCAGACCTTAGGAGATGGACATGGTTTGTTGAGTAGATATGTCAGAAGAATAGTTGTAGCGTCATATAAAACAAGAACCATTAAAATCGGAATATTAATAAAATTGTTACATTAATTTATGTGACTATTGTTTGGGTATCAATGATATAAATTTTAATATTTTATGCGA
>JAQIWF010000623.1:0-17004 GCA_034694965.1 Ceratozetes gracilis
GGTGAAAGAGTCGGTTCCCTTTTGCAAAATATGGACATTAGATCTTTTAACGGGTATTCATATCAATATTACCGTAGTTTTCACTTCACAGTTACGGGTATAGAAATTGTAAGCACCGAACTTATGAATGACACGGCTATCGATTGGGTAAATTGGACTCTCATAGAAAGTGAGACTACCATTCACTTGGATGTCGAACCGCCACTCAGCACCCGCTCTGTTGAACATTCGATATTCTTGTTCTTTGGATTGTTTCCCATATCTATAGTATATTCCGAGCCCTCCATAAGTGTCATTGGGTTTTACGAGTGGACACCAGTTGTAAGAACTGATTGGAGTCGACATCAGAATAAATATCAGAATTGATATCATTTTCAGTGGTTTTCTGAAATCAATTGAAACTTATTTGAGAATCGAATGAAATATTGAATTGATTTCAAAGTAACGTATATTTCGCGCGAATTATTATTTTCAATGAAAACTTAATTCAATTATTTAATTACTCAAACATTTATTAATTTAAAAATTCTTCAATTGAGAACTCAGTCGGAGGACAACTTAACTGACATTTCATTTGATTTCATTCATCTCTTATTGGCCATTGATTGGACGATCAATTGAGACATCACTTAGCAGTAAATCGATTGAAATTTATTAGAAATTTGTATTAAAATCTTGTCTTAAAAATTATATGAGTATTGCATCAGAATTTTGGGCCAAACATTGGATTACATAATATGAGTACAGATTATATGCTATAAAGTCCCGCTTATATTTAATGGGAATAACATAATAATCTTGTTAAACCTTTTCTAATTGTGGTTCATTGAGGACAAACTTTTAACTAAAAGATGAATTTCCCACAATTGATAACTCTTTTCAGTCACTCGGTGGACATCTTTTCTAATATTTCTTTGGTTGACATTTGTTTAAACTTTATTTCAATTCAAATATCAGGAAAAGTACTGAAAATAATTTTGAAAAGAAGTAAATCTCAAAATTAGTACAAATTAAGGATAAAATAACTTTAAACCGAATATTTAGTTTAAAACAATTTCTTTTTAATGACTTTTAAACTTATTCTTCGCTAACCATTTGAACACTACTTCTTGTGCTTCTTCTGGTGTTTGTCTGCATTGAAGAATCTTAAACAGAAATAGAAGTTTTCGTTTATAATGTTATTATAAAAATATTTTATTCACATATCAAATGCCTCGGAAGGAGTGACTGTGACTTCTGATGTCTGATCCGTTCTATAATGTCTCACATAATATGTGACCGAATTTGCGATAATGAGGATAACGGCTATTATTAACAAAATAATGAATACCCAAACGAGTAATCCATTGAATCTGTTGTCGGCTCGGATTCGGGTCCAAAATATTCTGAGAATAATGACCTCATTTTTGCCGATGACTTACACTAAATGTATTGAATTTATATTAGTATTAAAATAATTGAATTCTTAAATCAGACCTCCGGTGAGATATTCTCGTTCACAGGAGTTACGCAATATTTAGGCCAACCGTTGATATTGAAAATAATCAACTGGACATTGAATGGATCATGATGGATTTCAACCATTCCATCAATTTGTTCGAATAATTGATCGTCCATTTGAGTGACAAATGTGGGAACTGTGCAGTTACTCACAACACAGGGTGTCACGGGATTTGATGTACTCAATGTGTTATAGCGGAAGAACCACTGCTTGTTATGTGACTTCTGTTTCTTATTGAAGACCAATACATAGCATCTGTTTTCAATAATGTCCGATATATTCACAACACTCGGGGCCCGCAATGTGACTGAATTGTGATATTTGGTGTCACTATCACTGAGTGTGAGCTTCTCGTTCTCATCCCTACATTCTGTGGTGAAAGAGTCGGTTCCCTTTTGCAAAATATGGACATTAGATCTTTTAACGGGTATTCATATCAATATTACCGTAGATATCTTAACTGACATTTCATTTGAATGACATTTATTTTAAACTTTATTTCAATTCAAATATCAGAAAAAGTAATGAAAATAATTTTGAAATGAAGTAAATCTCAAAATTAGTACAAATTGTCGAAAATTCTTTCGAGTAAATTAATTTGATAGGCATAGTGTCGGTTACACCAGTCTCTCAACAGACAATAACGGAGTGCCATAAACGAGGAGAACATAATAATACCCATTCCTATGAACTGTAGGTTTAGCTCCAGTAGCCGGTGGGCAGAACTCATATCCTTGTGATAGGCCTTCAGAATATCCGACTCGACATCAGTCCAGAGAAAGAGGAAACCCCACAGCAGTACCAAAATCACAGTCTTCGGGATATGGATAAAGCGCTTAATCCAAGGGCTCAACTCTTGGTGTCGATACAGGAAGTGGAAGACATACTGAGTGCTCCACACAAAAAGGCACAGCATATAGAGGTAATAGAAGGACAGGTATAACGAATAGAGCATAAAGAAGTGACAGAAGTATGTGATCATCATACTGTGCTTGAGCATATGCTCCCACTGTTCGTGCAATTGTTTGGAGTACTTGTAGTACAGATTAAGACTGTTTCGGATCACTTCTATGTGGAAGTGGACGAACACAACACCGAATGTAAACATCGCCACACTTTTGAACTGTTGGCCCATATCTTCGACATCACTGGATTGGATCGACTCTCCCTCTGGTGTGTCGTACTTTGCGATCACTTCCAGAATATATGACATTCTTTTAGATATCTCTAAGATTTGACTCAATTTTAAGAGAATTTCAAATAAAATTCAATTTTTATGTGAAGTCGCGCTCAAACAACAAACCCTTCAATGAGATGAACAGCACATTGAAAGCACAGGTATAACACAAATACCCAATAAATCAGTATTTATTACTAATTGCAGATTACATTTGGAATCAAATAAAATCAATAATTCAATGAATAATAAGATTAAAACAATTTCTTTGTAATAACTTTCAAATATATTCTATAACTATTGGTAGACTACTTCCTGTGCCACAGAAGACCTAATTCTTCGTGAGTTTGTCCGGTTTAAAGATCATTAAACCGATATAATAGAAGATCATAATCATAAAGTGGTAACACTAATCCAAATGCCGTAATAAAGCACTTTATCAGTGGTGCCGCCCTTCATGAATGATAACGCCGTCCAGAATCTGCCCAAAAACAGATTAATGAGAATAACTAATAATTATGAATGAAGAGTGAGAAAGGAGTGGCATATCTGATACCAAATCTACTGCCTTCAATAGTCCAAAATGATTAAAATTAATGTAATTAATGCCATTATCTTGCTACTCTAGTAATGTCAATTGAGGATTTTCTTTCACACTTACTTTTGTACCATTAGTAAATTATTGTGCATGATAAAGGTTTTGCTTTTGTGGCTATTTTTATACCTTTAAAGAGCATTGACTATAGTCCAAGATATAGAGCATTCAATATATGGAATATTGACTTTCAAATTCGTAACTACAAAAGTTTAAGTAACCAAATTAACCCTGATTAAAGTGAGTTGAAAATTGGCTTTTATAAAATTACATGAGAATTCAATTACCATGCAGAGCTTGTAATTCAAGCTTAATATTCTGTGCCCACGATTCCAAGAATAAGTGAACTTTCAGACAATTCTTGCTGGTTGTCATGGGAACCGACGATTACGTGTTTACTAACGTAGGCACTGGTATTGACTTTTGAGAGCACCTCACCATTCAGTTCTGTGTGACATCACTTCTTCTTTAGTCATATTTGCCATCAGTTTATGAAAAACGGCATAATCTGTTTAATCAACAATTAACTTGCAAACAGTGTTTGCCATTAAATTCAGGACTCATTCGTTATTCTGTGCTAACATACAGATGTGTATGTTATGAGCACAGAATAACCAGAGTATTCCTGTCATGGAATGAAAATTATAATTTAATTTGTGACAATTTCTAAATTAATTCCAAGATTGAAATGATAGATGAAAGCCAAGGGAATCGCCGGCCAAATGACAGACAATTTTTTCCAAGAGTATTTCTCCGTAAGTATTGCCCTTAAACTCCATTTGAATTAACTTTTGAATAATTTCTAAAATTATTGATTTTTGAATTAAAGTCATAATTTTATTCACTCTTAAAGTGAAGTAAAAATACATATAATTATATTGAGTATAGAAATAGCAAACGATTCAAACTATTTGCTATTTTATTGCATTTGAAATTGACTTTCATTAAGGACAGGGATATCCATAGGGGGGTATCCATAGAGACATAGCTAATTATACATCCTGATACAGTTTAATTTTAGCAAGCATGATTTACGAGTAAAAGTCCTATATTTGCACCTTGTTATTTACAAGACACTGCTGTTAATTACGGTATACCTTGGTGATTTCATTTAAGAAAAAAGCCCACGAAATGAGGTATAATTCCACAAAACTTAATAGAGTTATGGTATGAAAGTCACGAATCATTTGAGGAGAGAATTCAGATTTTTCCCAAATAATTAAGGATTTCTTTGTATTATAAACGAGAAAATCTTACGAAATATTCTCACAATAATAAGGAAAAAAAAATAATATTTCAAATAATTCATATCAGGACTAAATTTCTCACTCTTTCCTTCAAATTCAGGCATATATTTCATTATTCTGTTCACATCTGCCGTAATTGGACTCACATTCAGCAGACAAGTCGGTGCTATTCTAGTCTTCTCATTGGTTTCATCCCTTCTGGTATTCATTTGTTGCAATTGTGGCCAATGTTTCAAAACCCAAGTAATCAGTGGCCACATAATGGTTGGTCCACCAGACATGGGGACAGGTGTCCGAGAGCAGCAAGTTGCCTACATCATTGTCACGCCTAGGGTTGGCCCATCATTGCCACAAGAAGACATCCTCGAACCAGTTATACAACCACTGGCACCCATTTACCCAGTCTATGGCCAACCCCAACATCATTTCCAGCCACCCCCAACATATGAGGAGTCCCAGAACCAGTATAAATAGGTCCCTGTCCACTTTTATATTTGTTTTGCAGTCTTTAAGCTCACGGTCTTATTTATCCTGATTAAGCTCAAGGTATGAATGGATAGGAAATACGGTAAAGACATCCAAACTATTGAATTACCAGTTTTTCTACTTTCGATTATATAATACATTATATTCACTGATATTCTGATATTTGTTTTCATTGATATCCATATAAATCGATAAAACAATTCGAATGACAAGAATTTGAGATCAAATGATTGATTAGTTTTCCTCTTTTCAGAAGAAACTAAAGTAAAGTTCAAAAGTGAGCCCTAAGTCTAGGAAATCGATTTCCTCGTAGACTACTATCAGAGAAAAACTATCTTTTCGTTTACATTCATTGAAAAATTCAGTTGAAATTGAATTGAATTTTAAATTCAAACAAAATTTGCCTCAAATTTTCCATAAATTTCAAAGTAATTCAATTTTCTTATTACATCTGTTCCTAAAATGTCTGTCCATTTGAGCCCTTATTCCCTACAAAACTGTAATTCTGGGGATTATTCAGATATCAATCAATAACTAATTTTCCCCAATTTTTTGTCCAAATTACCGTTAATTTCCTGTTAATTATTTATTTCAGAAAAACGCCTAAAATTATAATTATTGACTAAACTATCAAAACTAAAGTCCAAATAAAGTCTGTGATAAACAAAAATTAAGTTCATTTTAATTATTTTCATCCGATTTGTGGTCACTTTTTATATAAAAACTTCAATTTTAAAGGTATTTATAAAAAACAATCTATAAATCTATAAGAAAATCATAGATTTATACAAAAATGCCAAACATTTTGTTTGGAAATTAATTGAAAACCAAATTAATTAACAAATTATTTGAATTCAAACGACATTTGACTGAAAATACGCGAAGAAAATGATATAAAAAACTGAAAACTAATTATTAATTAAAACTAATTAACGAACAATTAATTAGCGTTTAATGACGTGAACTCTGGCTGAAGGGCACAGACCTAAAGCGTTGAGCGGTTTTTGCATATCGTCTTCAGTAAAGGGTGGAAGGGGTGGCATCACGAACGAGATCTCCGAGTCGGTGCCCGACTGTGTTATCACATACACCCTCACCGCTGATAGGGTTTCCCTATTATCGAACTCATTGATCAGTTGTTTGCCATCGAGGAGTCGGATCGCGAGCCGACACTTCCCGTCTTTGGCGACAGCGCTGACCGTCGGCTGAGGCGTCACTATAGCTGTCGGCGCACTTGGATTCGGGTCTTTCGTACTGATTCGGGACTGGCGCTGCTCTTCGCGGTCGCGTGCAATCGCCGCGAGGACAGCATCTTTAGCCGCCTTTGCCTCCTCTTTCTCGCGCCTCATCTCTTCGGCCACCTTTTTTCGCTGCAGTTGTTCCAACTCTTCCTTCATTTTGCCCATTCCTTTGCCATCTTCGCGGCGTTTGATCTCTCGTTTCAATTCCTCCTCTTTTTCTTTAGCTATAATTTGCGGAACAAATCACAACTCAATTGACATTCAATGATATTCTTCGATGGTTTGGGGAAACACATCGATGGCAGCCATACCTTCCCGTTCGACACGTCTTTGTTTAATCTTCTGTTCATAGGCTATGAGTTTTTTCTCCCTTTCCTTCTCGTCGTCGACCACCGAATTCTGGTCATCGGGTTTATCAGTCTTTTGTTCATCAGTTTCTTTGTCGCCATTTTTATTCTCATCAGTGGTCTCGTCATCACTGGTCTTATTCATGAGATCTTCGATGGCATTAATGGTCGACTCGATGGTCGCCTTTTCGCCCAACTTTCCCAACGCTTTGGTTCTGAAGACAAACCAATTGACAATCAAAACAGCATTCATTCAAATCATTCAAAGTTTGCAAAAATCAAGGCTTACGTCAAAAGACACGAAAACGTAAACAAATAAAACAAAGTCTTAAACCTTAAAATAAGTAAACTTTAAATCACCAAAACGTATGACACTTACATCAGACTTTCATCAAAACCCATTTCAGACAACTGTTCCTTAAGAACGGTATGCGAAGCCATTGTCAGGAGTCCACAGATTAGTTGACAATGAAATCAATTAACAAAATCACTGATAAAATCAAATTAAATGTGATTTAAATCGCAAGACTTTGAGACACACTTTGCGATGAAAAGCAAAAACAATAGTTTGAGTCAAACACATGAATGAATCGACAAAATTTCAAAACACTATAACTGCGGCCAAAGCTATGCATTGAATATCACGTAGTTTTCAGCCAAATATCAATTAACAGATAAGCGGTTTTTAAATACTTTATGTTTTATAAGCCGGTAAAGACTACTCACATTATTTACGTCATTTTAGCACACATTTTGTCCATGTTTATCATGCTTATTTTGAATATCTGCCCTTGCCTTCTTATTAGGGATTTCTGCAGTAAGCTGGTTCGAAATTAACTGACAATTATCATGCAGAATTAAATGAAAATTAGGCGCTATTTCAACCTTATTTGTAGACATTATTTATTGAGTAAAGTCTAATCTAACTAAAAAGGTGTTTTGACATTTTTGTCCAGATCATTTTCACCGATATATTCATTTATAGAGAAATTATCAAGTTTAATAATGGAAGCATCAAAGAAAATAGACCAAGCTGAGATATCATTAATAATAAGCAAGCACTACCCAACTGTCAAAGTGGTCAACATTGAAGACTTCTCCAGCGGTTGTGATAATTGGATATTCTGTGTGACTATAAACCAGGATAATTGCCAAGATGACATTGGTGAAAAGGTAATAGTCCGTCTTCCACGCAAGCTGTTGGAGCAAGATTGCCCCAGGATGCATTTCCCGAAATTCCAGGCCTATATCTTAGAGTTGCTTGCTCAAAATAACATTCCGGCACCAAAACTACTTCACCTCTCATCTAATTATTTGATAGAATCGTTTTTGAAGGAAAAGGATTTGTCAAAAGTGAGGATAACTGAAGAAAATGACTGCAAAGAAGTGTTCAGTCAAATGGGGTTTTATGTCAAGAAATTGCATTCAATTGAGTGCTGCCAACGGTTCGGATATATCGTCGAAATGGACACAAATCGCCAAAAACTGATCGGAAAGTATGACAATTGGCTGGAAATGTTTGAGAATGAATTTCCCGATAATCTGAACGGGTGTCTGTCCAACAATAACATTGATCAGAATATGTTTGATAGACTAAAGCAGTTATACGATGAGGTGAAGCCATACCTTAGAGATTATTCTGAGCCAAAACTCCTTCACTGCGATATCTGTGCCACTAATACGAGAGTTGCCTTCAATTGTGATGTCAATCGGTATGAGTTGAGTGGTCTCATAGACTTTGCCGACTGTATGTCTGGAGACCCGATGTTTGATTTGGGAGAACTGCTGCTCAGTTCGTACGGCGACTATTCTGTGCTCGAGATGTTTGAGTGCGGTTATGGTGTGCTCTCAACCCAACAGAAATCAATGATCAGATTCTATGCCATTCACTATAATATATGGCTATTAAGTAGTTCTGTGTTAAGTAAATATACCGACAAATGGTTACAAACTCTGCAAAAGTTAATCGATAACTAAAAGCACTCACGAAGTGAACCAAACATTGTTTTAATGCATAAAAGTTGTAATAAATGATTGATTTAATACTTTTGCTATAAATATAATAATGAATTTGATGTAAACATATCAAGAATATAGTTTAAAATTCCTCCAAATATTATAATTATATCTGAAATGAATTACATTTAAATTTTGAGTGAATTTATTTGATTGGCCTTTAAATTGAATGGAAAACTGGTTTAACTGTTTTTATCACAAAATGTTTTGATTCTCAATGTGAGGTATGAGTGCTGAGCGACAAGTCTAGCGGAAAATATACCTGTTCCTGTGAGAGCATAAAAACTACTCAGGCAACTTCCTTAGAAACCTCGTCAAATATGGCTTAAAATGATCACTGTTTTCATGTTTATTATCAAAATTAAGACTCTTTTTTAGTGAAATGAATCAATGAATTGATGTCAAGTAAGTTTTAAAACCTGTAGTTTTAACTCATCTTATATACAATTTTCAGTACTATTCTGTCCATTGGTTTGGGCTTTAAATTCATTTCTAATGTAAATATCAATTATTTATTTATTTTCTTAATCACTGACCAAATAATCTGAGACTTTAAACCTTGAAATCAGTATTTAATTGTAGAAAAAATCAAAATTCATTAAAGCATTTGAATTGAATTTGAATGCCCTTTGAATTAATCACAATTTTATCAATTCCTTGATAACAGATATATTGAATTTCGGATTAAATTTCCAATGAATTGAATAATAGTTTCATTGAATTACTTATACTTCATATCTAAAAATAAATCACTTTTTCAATACTTAAGACTTTAATCAAATCAATGATTAAAACAAATTAATTGAAATTAAGAGTACTTTTGATACAAAAAATTCTATCAATTTATGAAAAATTGAAGCAAAAAAACAAAAATTACATAAATTCAGATAAAGACATAAACTTTATATAAAAATTGTTTCAATGAAAACAATACTCTCTTTGAAGTCATTGATCATCAGTCAGGATATGAGAACTTTTCGGATAAAATCCCACAAAAATTGAGTTTACATTCAAAGTTCAATAGCCTTTCCCTTTGAGAGGAGCACCGGCTAATGATATTTATCTAATAGTGTTCGCTGTTTAATTCACTCTAAGAATCGCCCATGCTAATTGCCATCTATTTGCTCAGAATAAATGTGTTTTTATCAAAGAGTGTTGAAATTTTAAGAGAAATATTTATTCTCTTATATTATCTGCTATTTTAGCTCTGATAACATGAATCATATTTTGTAACATGATCATTTTTGCGCAGACGATAGACATTTTATTATGCATTTCATATCCATTGAGAATAGTTTTATAATATATTCTTAAAAATATTGTTTTAATAATAATTTATTATTATTGGACTGTCTTTTGAACTCTAGACCTGTGCTCAGCGATAATCAATTGGTTGCCATTTGTTACAAGACATGAATGGCATAACCATCTGTTTATAGATATGATTCTGTTCGCAGACACTTATCGCTGGTATTGTAGTTAAGGTGACTTTAATTCGTGATTTTGAATAAATCAATAATACGTTTGAAGTCATAAAATAATGTTTGAAATTCATGTTTAAAATGTTTTATACTTCTTGTGCCCACTTATGACTATCAGAGCCGACGCCTTATTATTTCAAATGTCAACCAATAGTCTGGACAAACTCAGCGATGGCAACACCAAGAGTAAATTCATTTAACATTAATAGTGTGCATGATTATTGCATTTAAGTACTAGCAATCAGTTGATATACACTATCGTTAGATAATTAAGTCGACACTCAAAGGGAAAAAAATAAAAAATTATAATTTGAATGAAAAATGATTCTGATTTTCGTCAACTGAACCGTTAGTTTCCTAACAATTTTGTTATGTCTTTCAGAACTCCGTTTCCTTTAAGTCATTTCCAATTATGTGAACCAAAAAAGCCTAATGCCTTTCCTACCGTTCCTGTTATTTATCTAATAGTTCTCAACGCATGCGATAATCATTAGTGAAGTTTGCTTTTAATAATTATTTATCATTTTCTCAAAGATTATATACATTTTCAGACATTAAACTATTGATTATTAGTTCACTTCTTATATCAAATTAAGTAATAATTTTTTTGTGCTTTACTTTAAAAGTCTTTGACATTTACTCTATTCTGTGCCAACTTTTGAACAGAGAAAGTGTCAAAAATTCAGTTATCAATAAATCACATAAATATAAACGATGTTTTAATAATTACTTAATAAGTAATTCACTGTAAAAGCCATAAACAAGAGTTAAACCAAATTTTGGTTAATTTTTATGTTATTAATAATCAGAATATAATTAATAATTCTGTGCTATTCTGTGCTAACAAAATGAAAACCACTTTAATTATAGGCAAGAATGATAAAAAGGTGAAGCGATCGATATCGTGGTCACAACTATTACTGCCCTCATATAAGACAAGACTATTGGAGTTTCGGCGGATATTTGCCAAAAGCGTGCCCTCCAATGAACGGCTGATCGCCGACTTTATCTGTGCCCTTCAGAAGGAGATCCTAATCCAGGGCCGACTCTACCTGTCTGTCAATTATCTCACATTTCACGCCAACATCTTCGGATGGGAGACATTAGTGACCATTAAGTTATGTGAGATCACAGCTCTAACCAAAGCCAATACCATTGGATTCATTCCCAATGCTATACAAGTGATCACAAATAATGGCAATAAATATATCTTCACATCATTTGTCGCGAGGGATAAGGCCTTCAAACGCATCTACAGGTTATGGCAGGACACTGTCATCGGACAGAAGATGTCCGTTGCAGAGCTCTGGCAACTCATCCATTATAATTACGGGTCATATCTAGGAGTACCCTCTGATTCTGAAGAGGAAGATGTGAGACATCAACAATTTAGTGTCATATCAATTGTCTAAATATTTTGATTAAAAGCAGGAGGAACTCAGTGTTGTCACCAGGAATAACATCAATATTGTCGAAGAAGAGGTCATAGATGACGATGTGTTTGATGAAAACATTCCCACACCAAGGTCAGTCACTTTTTATCATTTCATTTATATAAACAAATTATACATTTATATTTTAAATATTAGGAAAAGTACCTTTCTATCAAAAATATTTACCTAGATAGAATTTATGGATATGTAATAAAGTACCTTGCAAAGTTTTATTGTACTTAGGGTCAAATTCAATTTGTTCAATGATAGGTCAAATTTTAAATTATTATAATTCTTCCAAATTATAAATCTGATTTTTATTCTATTTGAACTTGCTCATAGAAAATGGAGAATTTCATTTATTTATCCTTAATCATTGAGAAGTGCTCAGGTGTTGACTATCAACTCATAGCTTGAAGTGTATCTAAAAATAATTATATTCTTTCGAAATATAAAATTTAATAAAAATATCCCGAAATGTAATCAATTGTTTCAATCTTTCCTCGAGTGAAGACGTGACTCCATATCATCATTTCTGACTTGTCCAGAATCGGAGCTTGAGGCTGAGCTAGATCAAATAGATTCGGTGGCTGTGCTCCACGACAGTCACGACTTGAGCTCATGGAAGCGCTTAATCAAAGACTTCAAGTATTGGCGCAAAACGTCTTCACGAGAATCACATCTCTTACGACTACTTCTAGTATTATCTCTTTTACTCCTTTTAATGCATTTCATAATATTATATAAGTTATCAAAAGTCTACTCAAATGAGCCAAAAATGTTGGACATAAACCTGAATGAATTGAAAGAGTTGGCAGATCTCACCTCCCGTTTGGTCAAAAACACCGATTATTCAAACTTTAAATAATCATTAATTTAAATAAATTTTTAATTTTCTATTTAACTATTGACTCATATTTTTCTAATAAGAATTAGTTATTTTCTGCTTCAATATTCTTGGATAAAGTGAGGAATAATTTAATAAAAAGTTAACTATATACAGCTGTTGTTGGGCTCCACCAAATATATCTAAATAAATTAATTTAATATGCTACAACATTGATATTAATTAGTAGGTTACAGTTTGCATTTCCTAGCTTAATTTATGTAATTCATCTGGCTAATTGACAGAAAGAAATAGTAAATATTCCTTATTAGGTTTATAAGATACTTTTACCTAGTTCTATGATTAATAATGATCTAGCTATACCTACTAAGTCATATAATTAGAACTATTATTTAACTAGATTGTTTTGAGATTTTTTTTCTAGAATTTAAAATAGGTAATGAGATTAATGACTAATTAATTAATTTTATCATGCTCAATTCAATAATTTTTACTTGTTCATAAACTGAAGTATTTAGAATACCTTTTAACTTTTTACTTTCACCATATCCCATCATGAATATCAACTTGATACTCAGTTTACTTACTTTGAAAAATTGCAAAAATTGCCTTGATCACTTTGTCAACATAATGAATAAGAGCACAAATTTAGAACAAAAACATTTTAATGTTTTGTATTTTAAAAAAATAACAATTTTTTGAATGAATAACAGAATTATTCAGTATTTCACTAAAATGATTAGGAATATAATTAATTGAAACAATAATAATGCGATTGAGAGGAGAGTCAGAGCACAGGACTTAAACCGAAGTTAAGTCTCGACTCAGGAATAGATTAAAGTTAAAGAGTTTTTCGATTGACTTGGAAGGAGAGTGCTATTTATGGTGAGCTAAATTTACAGGACTGTTGTTTAAAATCGGGCGATTTTGCCAACGGTTCCAACTGTTCCGTAGGAGGCCAGACCGTTAAGACCGCTCAATCCATATCCGTTCAAACCATATCCATATCCTCGGAGACCGGACAGACCAGCACCGTAGTATCCGTTTCCAATGAGACCGGATCCAACAACTCCGCCTCTGACGAGACCAGATCCATATCCGTATCCGAGACCATGAGCGCCAATGAGACCACTGTTCACTCCATAGAGACCAGCGTTTCTGATTCCGGCGAGACCGAGACCGTGACCAACACCGTAACCGGCGACTCCAAGACCGCTGGCGGCAATGACTCCGGAACCTCCGACAACACCAGATTGAAGACCGGTGAGTCTGACACCTTCACCTTGGGCAATGTTGGTGTGGGTCTGCTCGACGACTGGCTCAACGGTTTGGGTGAGAGTTCTGTATGGCTGAATGACTTCATTGACCTGTTGGACGACTGGTCGGTGCACGTGGTGGATAGCGGTCTGGGGCTCGTCTTCGCTCTGGGTAACCTGGGTTTGTCCGGGCTCAGCTGTTACCAACAAAAGTAATGATTAATTTCTGCCAATACAGCATTGCATTCAAGCGCTGTTCCTTACCGGCGATGTGTCCCTGGGTGATTTGGAGTGGGGAAGATTTGGACTGGAAGTTGATTCTCAGAGGAGACTCCTGCGGGGGGACATCAATGTCTTGGACGACGGCGTCCTCACCGACATAGGGCACAGCTCTGTAGTCGACAGTTCTGGAGAGAGTATGGACGGCGGCGTTGACTGGTCCAGCTTGGTGGACAGACAGACCTCGGGCAATGTTCAAGTTAGCCAAACCATGGCCGACACCGAGACCCAAACCAGCACCATAACCCAAACCAACTCCGTAGGCTCCTACGGCGGGTACGACGCCTCCTACAACAGCCTTAGATACGACGGGGCCACCGGCGAGGAGACCGAGACCACCGGTACCGATGATGCCAGCTCCAGTAGTTCGGAGAGCGCCCAAACCAGCAACTCGTCCCAAGTTAGCGCCATATCCCCATCCGTTAGCGGCAACAAGTCCACCATAATTGGCAGAGCTTCTGTACACTGGGACGCCTCCGGTCAGACCGAGACCGGCACCATAGATGCTCTTGGTGATCAATTGAGCATGGGCTGAGACAGCCAGAGCGAGGATCAATACCTATCGAAGCAATACATTAGTAACAATGTTTGAGCACAAGTCCTGGACAGCCATACCTTAGCGAACATTGTGTTTATTCTAACTTAAGAGGATTTGCTGCTTCGAAAGTGTGAGGCCGAGTCTAACGCCGACCACTCTTTTTATACTAAATCTGAGACCACTTTTCCTAACCTTGAAATTGAGTTTTTATTCAATTCATCTCTGAAGAGGAAAAGCTCGGAATTAATTGCAATTCCTCTCATTCTAGTGGTTAGGGCTTAAAAAAGGGTGAATCCAATTGCTATGCCTTTTCTTATCACCCATCTCGTCTCAATTGGCGCAGCCGAAAAGGATCTACTCGCCTCAACTGGCGCACAACCGACCACTGCTGTCATCAAAGAAGAATCACTCGATTCAAGTCAAACATTTGACTCATTTTCAGTTAACAAAGTCTAGAGTCCACTGACTCTCAATCGAAGACATCGATTGCCACTCAAATCACATTCATACAATAGGCCGCTCATCTACAGCGCCTTCTTATTGTGCAACTCTACAGCACACCACACATCTCAAGGGCATTCAGGCCGAGATATCACCAAAAAGCATGTGTCACCCAGACACCACCACATCTCAAGGGCATAAAGGCCGAGATATCACACCATCTCTGCTGGTGGGGGCAAACATCAGATCATCCCTGCCGATGAGGGCCAACATCGGGGCAACCCTGCTGATGAGGGCAAACATCAGGTCATTCCTGCCGGTGAGGACAAACATCGGGATCACTTCAAGCATCAGCTTAATCAGCGTCGCTGACGGACCAAAGCAGTCGTGGCTGAGATGGTCACCTAGGTTCACTCAGAACTGCACGGTATTAAAGCACGAACTCAGTCATGGCAATCACTCACACACCTACATCGCCTGGTCAAGTACTGGTCACCTCATGGTCAACGCGGGCACTGTTGGCAGCTCTGGGCACAAATAGGCTCCATCTCCCCAACAGTCGCAACGCACCCATCTTGGTCAGCACAAAAGCCAGCGCTACCACAGTCAACCCTGAGACAGACAAACACAAGGATACACCCCTTGGGCTGTCGACAAAGGCTGACTTGGTTCTCACCTCAATCAACCCCTGCTGAAGAGGGCAAACTTCGGGTCATCATTCACCTATGTCTCATCTCAAGGTCTCATCGAGACTCACCTATCAATTAATAAGGGCTACTCATAGCCTCTCCGTACGTGTCGCTCAGACACCTCACATATATAAAGCCATACATATCTCATGTATCTCTTAGTTATACGTTAGTTAGTTATTTGTTATAACTCTGTGCACATAATGTAAACCATATCTCAATAAAGACTAGTCTCAGGACAGCCTTCTGTCCACTATTTGAGACGACACCCAAAACCTACTCGTCTCAATACTTTCATTGATATCGAGAAGAGGATACGATTTTGTTTATACTTTAATAATCAAAGGTTTTTGATTAGAGCATTGAAAGATCACTATTTAGAGGTCAAATGTCTCCAAGATTTTAATTATATTGGTAGAAATTATGCATTTATTATTTACTATATTTTATTACCGGGGTATATGCTTATAATATATTTTATGCTTTCTGATAAAACACTTATTTGGGGTAAAATTGCATCTGGTTTATTTACCATAATACTGTCTATTAATCTAACTTGTTGCGGTAACACAGTAGTTGTTCACAGACCTCGATTACACTTATATAATTATTTGAATAGAAGGAGGCTTTCAATTGGGTTGAGATTGAAAATCAAGGGATATATTGAACACATGTGCGGGCCTGACATAGGGTTGTATTGTTGGGATTTGTTTCCTATGAATAACTATGAGTTCTATCTCTATATCTCTAATTGTGTTAAAATTTATTTGTTGTTTAATTCTCTTTTCAATTCAATAAGTTATTAAAAACTTTCCTTGTTCTTCATTCAGATCAGAAACGTTCTTTAAATATGACTTAACCTTGGTGTTTTATGCTATATTTAATAAAGTCAATAAAATTTAATTTAGTTTTAAGTATATATCGTTTAAAAGTTTCTTGGTTAAAGAATCGCTTACAAGCAAGTATTATTGGGATTTTAATACAAAACTTACCATTACTTACAAAACTTACCAAACTCACCTATTAAAAAAACATTTTAAAAC
The DNA here is from genome assembly GCA_034694965.1 of Ceratozetes gracilis. NCBI lineage: Eukaryota > Metazoa > Arthropoda > Arachnida > Sarcoptiformes > Ceratozetidae > Ceratozetes > Ceratozetes gracilis. Next base: position 16,618 of record JAQIWF010000623.1, read on the forward strand.
CAATATCAAGTCCGCACAGCTTTTCGATAAAGGACAGAACTTTCATTCTGTGCTGAAGTGGTAAAGAATTTATATTTAAATACCCATACCATACAGTTCCAAAAATGATTTGAGGGCTAAAATCTTAGCATGTAATTTATAGCTTTATCTAGTTTAGTCATGCCAAAAGAAAAAAATGAAAACATAATATTGTGGGATTAAGAGATATCCCCTTCAGGTTATTTGTGTAAATTGAAGACATTTAGATTTATATGATATAGAGTTAATCTAGGTGAAAATATTAATCATCATTAATAACAACAACTTAGAAGATTCAAATGAATTGCTTAAAATTACAATAATAAGTGAAATCAATAATTTATTTGCTTTTTAGATTGATTTTTATAT
>JAQIWF010000624.1:0-16971 GCA_034694965.1 Ceratozetes gracilis
CCAATTGTCTTGATTCCATGTCCCCTTTATGGAAATATCACTGGTACAAATAACACTTCACGAGGTCGCATGATAAGGTAGTTACAAATTTCCAGTCAAAGAAAGCCTAGGTCTGTCGAGATTTGAGCCAAAATTTTTGAATTTCTCTCCTTGATTCTTCCAGTACCTAACTGTTATCCTTGCATAGGATACCCACAAAATATTTGTGTTATTCAAATAACTGATTATTTTATTCGAACAGAATTCTCAAGATTTTACAAAACAAAGGCATCCAATCTTCAAATCATGTCTTTAAACAGAATTTAAGTCACTATAAGACAGTTGTGAGGAATAAACTGCTGTCAAAAGTATTTGAGACAAAAGCGAGGACTGCGGTCGCCGTCAGCGGTGGTGTCATAACTATTTCGAGTTTAATTTGGTACAGAAATAGAGCCAAATGTCATTTTAGTGCCGATTCCAACGAAGATGATATTGAAAATACAGACTTTGAATCTGTGGCCAAATCAATAACAAATGAAAAGTTTGATTTCGGAAAACTTTGGCCTTTCGTTAGACCCGATTCACTCTATCTCTTAATTGCAATATCCGTAAGAAAATGATTTGCCTTTTAATCAATAAGTAATTTAAATATAATTTAATGCAATTCAGAGCGCATTAATTGTGGCGCTCCTTAACATTGAAATTCCGTTGTCATTGGGATCTGTTATGAGTGTATTGTCTCGATTCGCAAACGAGGAAAACTCAAATTTTTGGTCCAATCAGTTCTTCTCTGAAATAAGATATCCGGCGTTTAAAGTGTTTCAGTTGTATGTACTTCAGGTACTTATAAAGAGATGATCCTTAATGTTAAGTCAATTTAATATTTGTCTCATTCAAGAGTTTATTCACATTTCTATACATTTCTTCGCTTTCAATCGTTGGTGAAAAGACTGCTTCACGTATTAGAAGTCAATTGTTTTCATCGATCATTCGTTTCGACACTTCATTCTTTGATTTACGAAAATCAGGAGAAATAATTAGTAGACTTTCCAATGATGTCCAGGAATTCAAAAGTTCATTCAAATCATGTGTTTCTCAAGGATTGAGAAGTTTTACTCAAGTATTGCAATACATTTCAAAAGAATTAGAAATAATGATTTGGATCTATAGATAATCGGGTGCTCTATATCTCTGTTTGTCATATCACCCAAAATGACTCTATGGATGGTGACAATAGTGCCATCGATGGTCTTAATCGGAGCTTTCTTGGCATCATTTCTAAGACATATGTCTAGAGAAGCTCAGGCACAGGTATGACCACTATATTAGATATTCTTATCACAACTTAGTATAGAATTTAATAAAGAATTAGTAAATATTTGAGATATATTCACCTTTCAATAAATTGATTTATATATTATTGTTTTAAGACAGCAATAGCTGCGGGGGTGGCCTCCGAAACAGTTAATAACGTGCGTACAGTCAAGGCGTTTGCAATGGAAGAAAGTCAGAGCCGGTAAACAATTATTTCATTTTCTATTTTCACATATTTTATCGTCAAATCCAAGGGTTTATAACAAAGAATTGGCGAAATCGGAAGAATTGAATATAAATTTGGGGATCGGTATCGGAATATTACAGGGAGTGACTAATTTGGGACTCAATTCGATAGTGTTGGCCACTCTTCTCTACGGCGGAAAATTATTATCAACCGATGAAATAAGTGCTGGAAATTTGATGTCGTTTTTAGTGGCGACACAAACCATTCAGAAATCACTCTCACAGTTATCTCTTCTCTTCGGTAACTATATTCGGGGCGTTTCCGCTGCCATTCGGGTCTTCGAATATATGGATATCGAGCCTAAGGTTGTCCTCAATGAGGGACTGAAACTCAATCGAGTGATCGGAGAAATTGAGTTCAAAAATGTTGTCTTTTCATATCCGACGAGAACTGAGCAGAAAGTGTTGAATAATTTTAATTTAAGACTAATTCCCGGAAAAGTGACCGCTATTTGTGGCCTTTCGGGTGAAGGAAAATCAACGATTGCTTCGCTATTAGAAAGATTTTATGACATCGATTCCGGTTCTCTTGTACTCGACGGACATGAACTCAAATCTTTAGATCCCTTATGGCTGAGGGGACACGTAATTGGTTTTATAAATCAGGAGCCTATCCTTTTTGGCACAACTATTATGGAAAACATACGTTTCGGTAAACCGGAAGCAAGTGATGAGGAAGTGTATAATGCGGCCAAAATGGCGAACGCACACGACTTTGTCACACATTTTCCTGAAGGCTATCAGACAATAGTCGGCGAACGCGGAGTCACTGTTTCTGGCGGACAAAAACAGAGGATTGCAATCGCGAGGGCTCTCATCAAAAATCCAACAATTCTTATATTAGATGAGGCGACGAGTGCTTTGGACACAGAATCTGAAGGGTTAGTCCAGGAGGCCCTCGAAAAGGTTATGCGCAACAGAACAGGTCATTAATCACATGAATTGAATTGTCTTTAATGAAAGTATTTCTATAAATGTTTAGTTCTGGTGATCGCCCATCGGTTGAGTACAATACAAAACGCAGATATGATTGCAGTCGTTTCCAAAGGAAGAATCGCTGAGTTTGGAAACCACTCACAACTCATCAAAACTAACGGTTTGTACTGGAATTTAGTTCGACAACAGATCGACAACAGTTCCTGAACTCAATTTTACACTCATTTTTGTGATTTTCATTTGTTGTTACGATTAAATTGATTTAAATTTTATTAAATTATATAAATCCGCAAAACTATGACTCAATTAAGTGAAAATGTGTCACAAAAACATAAATGATTTCATCAGAGGCTAGGATTTGAGGTAAAACTCAGACTAAATATAATATTTATCTAATTGTTTGATAAAACATTTATTTAATTATTTATTCTTAATATCGACCACTTCTTCATCACTACTACTGGAGCTAAAGTCGTCATCTGAAGTGGAATTGGGGGCAGAATTAGGCGCTCTGTTGGGTGAAAGTTGAAACTTAGGCTCTCTGTTCACCTTCTCTCGAATGGCTTTATTCAGGCGATTAAGTGTCGCCCGATTTAAGTGCTGAATATCTACGAGTTTTGTCTTAACTTCAGACTTGGGATCAATTCTTGTCTTTGTGCAGTTCACCACTTCATTGACCACAACATCTTCGGCTTCATTCACTTGTCCCGACTCTACTAAAGCATCGATTAGTGCGGAATAGGCCACTCCAACAGATTTGTTGGTCAAATTCGATTTCGATACCGTTTCGACCAGTTTTTTAGCCAAATTTGTATTTTTATTCTCACGAATCGAATCCAAAAGAGAGCTAAATAATAGGAAATCCTTAAGTTTAGGGCAGGACTCATAAATACGGTCGGCGTCATCGAATCGTTCCTTTCTCATGAAATTGATCCAGACCATATTGAGAGGCAAATGATAGTCCGATTCGGCGATCAATTCATTAGCGATTGTGAGCAGACGATTCTCGAGATCTGGTCTCACATCAAGCACTTGTAAGAATCCTCCCAAAGGGAAGGGTTTCATCTGAAGTAACTTATGTTCAATGAGTTCATCAGCCTTTCCACTATTGATATAAGCGAATGAAAGCCCATTTGTATACGAATTGTTTTGGACCATAAATTCAGGGGAAAGGGTTCCCAATGCCTCTAATCTGTTATAATCTCCAATTGAGGACAGCTTTGAATAGAGATAACGAATAATTCGCGGCGAAGGGAACAGTTTGGAGGACAGCAAAGACTTCGTTAAATCAAATGCTTCATCGATTCGATTAGAGTTAAGAAGAGCTTCGATTAGAGAACAGTTTTGTGACATTAAAAGTGATTTCCCCTCAGATTCTATTGAATTCTTTATTCTGAGCGCTTCGTCGATGTCTACATTTTTAAGCGCATCATTGAATTTGTGGAGCGGCTCCTCTGTTGAACTCACATCCCTTTGCTTAGGTTTGAATACCTGGATTGGATCGGGAGGGACAGCAAACGGAACGCTAATATTACTCTGCTGTAAAAAGTTGGCCAAAAATATAAGAGTGGTATCACTGGGCTGTATGTCCTCCTCTTGCATTAATGTCCAACAATTAAGTGCCTTCTCAGGGCTTCCCATTCTGACACACCCTCTAATCAAATGGTATAGCATTCGGTCCCGATTTAAGTCAAACACGTTTTTAGTGCATCGAATGAATTGTTCCAAAGAATCCATTTTATTCTCTTTGACCATTTGATCGCACAGATTGTCAATCTTGGTCTGTCTCACTCTAAGCCCAGGAGTGTCAAGGAGCTTTTTAGCCTGTTTCAGTTTACCCAATTCCACACAAACAGCAGCCAATTCCCAGATTGTATTCATCTCTCCGTGGATTCGATTGGAACAGTCAATCACTTTCTGAAGACTCATTTGGTCACCACTTTCGAGAAAATGTCTCATTAAATGGCTTTTCCAGGGAGTGATTCGATAGGCTTCCACACAACTCTCAAACTCTTTCAAGGCTTCAGAGTAATCACCTTTCTGAACATGGTACTTAATGAGAGGGCCCGCCATTACTGAAGTTGGAGTCATCGCCGAGTAATTAATGCAGAGATCAAACACTTCTTTCAATTGTTTTATGTCAACATTGGCTTCAATAAGACCATTAAGGAGTCGATAAATACTCATATCTCGAGTTCGGCTCAAATGAATGTTTTGTTCCTCGCCTTCAAATGTATCGGACTTTTGAATGTTTTCGCCTTTAATCAAATCAATCCCTTTTTGGATTTCCCCGTTTTTCACATAAAGTGTCGCAAAATTAAATATTTTGAAGCAATCGATTTCAAACTCTTTGGAAATCTTGCCCTTCATATCGAGGGCTGACTCCACATCTCCACAGTTGACAAAGAACTCCATTAACATCGCATTCATAGCATTAGAGAAGTCGTAATTCGATTCTTTGAGTTCCGTTAAGATTTGTTGGACTCTATTTCGTGACTCATTCACTAAAATGTCATTTTTGTTATCTTCAGTAGATTTGGTTCGACGACAATAAGACATCAGAAGATTTCTCAGAATTCCTCTCGTATTCAAACCTTTAGCCCTGAGTTCAATTAAGTGACCCTCAAGTTCTTCGGGAGTCATATCTTTTCGTGGTTTTGTGATATCGTCGAAGTCGTGATAGACAACACCTCTCAAGTCATCCGATGTCTTTGCCTTTAGTTTGGTCAGCAAATCATCGTTTTCATCACTTAAAGTGATCCGATCCCGAATGGCATTCACTGAAACTTCAGATATCTTTATAGATTTCATGTCATATGTTTGAAGGACACGATTGAGAAGACTTTGAGGGATTCTTCTGCGGATTAAATTAAGCAGAAACTGTCCGAAATGGTCAGACATCTCTGTTTCGGTGGTTCGGGCGAATCTTTGACTTCTATTGATTATTTGAAGCGCTTTTATCACATCAGTTAAAGCAGTCTTTCCTTTAAATACAGATTCAGTCAATTCAGAGATAATATCTCTTTTGACAAAATTGACAGAATTATAGTTCGGAGAAGACATCAAATGAATGGCTTCTTGGATGCGATCAGTTGTTATGTAATATCTGATCAGTGAGTTGTAAGTCACGACATATGAAAAGCCTAAGTCTTTGCACCTCTCCATAAACGAGTGGACATCTAATATGTTTTTGGGCCAAATATAGTCTATAAAGAGTTCTAATAATTGTGTGTAAGAAGCGGTTGAAAACGAAGACAAATCTTCGCTCAAGACTTCCAATACTTCGCTTTCATTTTCACATTTGACTATAAGAGGGAAGAAATAGTGGACTCTAAGGGGCTGTTCTTCACTCAATCGCTTCAAATATGTGCGACAATCTGTGATATTAGAATAGTTGAGAGCGAATTCCACTGCATTTCTGAGGGCCGACTCATTCTTGCCCTCCGATTGAAGCTTTTCGCAAATACTGATCACTGTTTGCGGGGAAGTGTTGGCCCGAATCAAACTTCTAATCAAAGGGTTGCCGATATTCCCCCGATTTAGTTGTTGTTCCGATGCAGTCATTGTATCGTAAAGTTTTAGCGCGACTTCGAGTTTATTGACGAACAAGAGTTCATTTATGACATCCAAACACTCTTTATTATAATTAGCTGTTTTCGGTATTCTGTTCAACAATTGCTCCAAAAGATTAGATTCGGAATCAGTTATAACTAAAGTCTTGTAAACTTTAAAAATATCGCTTTCAGACAATTCGACTTCAGTTTTGGTGATTTCATCGAAAATTTTATTCATTTTCTCTTCGGTTTCACCGCTTTTTGGATTCATAGCATAAGCGCAGAGAAGAGCCGTATAGGTATCTCCTGAGGGCTCGACTCCAGATGAGCGCATCATTTCTAGAGTCTGTTCAGCGGTCTGTATATCTCCAGCCTTTCCGTAACCAAATATCAAAGAATTAAAAACCGATTCACTGATAGCCATGTCTTTACTCTTCATGTGTTCTAATATTTTGATGGCTTCGGAAACGTTCCCTTTTTGACAGAACCTCTCTATCATAAGGATGAAAGTGACCCGATTCGGGTCAATGCCCTTCAACTGCATCTTCTCCAAGAAGTTGATGGCATCGAACTCTAAGTTACTTTCGATGAAAACTCTTAACAATTGGTTGTAATGAGAAACGTCTAAATCAGTCACTTCTGAAAGTGTTTCAAACATTCGTTGACACAAATCTCTTCGCTTTTCAGGACTTTCATCCGACATAAGAGCCCCACAGCTTCGGATCAGAAGAAGACTTTGAGTAGTCGTAGGCTTTGCTGTAAATCACAAACTATTTAATCATTTAAATAAAGAGTGAATTGACTCACAATTTGACAATTCTTTGAAACATTGATTTAATTCATTAAAAGTGATTCTTCCACTTCTCCGCAAAGAGGTCTCCAATCTATTAACCCTTTGCTCGAACCCATTATAACCGGCTTTTGTGTTAATCTGAAGAGTTTTTTCTAATTTATTTGCTTTTGTCTGAAATGTTTTAATTGAGTTATATCTCAAAGAATGAAAAACTCTTCGACCGAACAGTTGTGATGACAGCGAAAGCATTGTCTTCTGGTTTGAGTCAACTCTCACTCAATGGATGTCTTCTTTCAAATTAAATTTTGACTTCAATTCTGATTAAAAATTTAGTCAAAAAATATTACATCAGAACATGTGCTGAAACTGTGGTTTACAGACATTCATAGACAACGTTATTATTATTATTAATTGTTAATAAAATTGAGAATATTTTCAAACTATTCCTTAAAGTATTTTCAATCAAATTAATGAACAATAAATGGGTGCAAAAAGTGGGAAAATTTTGCAAAATTAGTATTTAATGGTTTATTTAATTATTTTAATTGTGTTGTTAAGGACTCTCCCATTTTGTGGATATTTTTGCCCATTTATGTGATAATTGTAACGGTGTTTGTGTATGGATTTAAAGGGAAATCAGATGCGAAGACATCACATGACATCTGTTTGCAAACTGTTGTTGTTTTGCAGTCAATGTTTGTTTAGATCTGTTGTCAATGATTTGCATTTCCATCAGATATGGACGACAACTCCGAAGCGAAGACAAGGTTTGTCTTCTTCTCTATTGAATGTCCGATAGATTATTGAAATTGTTTTGTCCTTTGAATAGAAATGACGATAAATTGGGAGATAATAGTGAGAAAAGGGCTGAATCGCAGCCAAAGAGAGATGAGGGCCAGAGTTGGCCATCAACTTCGTGGTGGAGTTCTTTGGTTCAAAAGGTTTGATATTGAGTTGTATTTCGGGAAATAAACAAATTTAATGATTTTCTTCAGTCGACTGAAACATTTGATTCAATAAAACGGGATTTGAGTGAATTGAAGGAAACAGTTCAGAGCGAATCCGTTTCCGTTGTCTCTAATACTGCCTCTTATGTCAGCCAAACCATGAAAGACACCATTACTGGCATCAGTCAGACAATGGCCCCTGACTTTGATTCCGAAGGCGAACCAAAGTCAGAGGAAACCCCAAAAACACATGACATGAATATTAGTGAAGAGGAGAAACACTCGGAGACAGAAGAAGTGACTGAAAAAGCTTCGGACGACTGGACAGCAAATCTGAAGAATAAGGCGAAACACACGTTGTCTGAAATGATGTCACGAATTACTGATGCATTTGTTATGAATAGAGACTATTATGAAGACGAGGACGAGATGTATGTCTTCAGTGGAGACAAATTGGTTGCAATCGATAATTGGCAGCAGATTTTGAATGAAGTTCAGACCAATTCTAAGACCTATTGTCATGAGCCGAGTGGTCCTCCAGAACACTACGAGAGTTGGTTAATGACATTCAATCTGATTGACTATCAAAGACAAATGGATCACTTGTTTAAGACTGTGCCACAAATGCAGGAATTCTACTCTCAATTGGTTCCGAGCTCTTTGTCTGACGTTGAGTTTTGGCACAGATATTACTATAGAGTACATCAGTTAAGGGAAACCGAACGCAAGAAAATTGAAAATAAATCACAAGATTCTAATGAGTCGACTGAAGACTTAAATGCTTTAAATCGGAGTTCAGTTGAGGTCAAACTGTTAGAAGAAAAGAGTTGTGTCTCTCAAAGTCAACAAATCAAAGATGAAATGCTTCCGAATGCCAGCCCCGAGAGCCCAGACCTGCAGTCAATCAGATCCACTCCAGACTCAAGCGCTACACAAAAATCTGATAACGGAAGTGATGACTGGGAGAAGACAGATGTGGTCAGTGATGAGGACAAAGATTGGGTTAAATGCGATTAAATTCATATTTTATATTATTTTATAATTAATATAAATGTATATTATTTAAGAAATTGTAAATAAAGTTATTAAAAATAGAATTGATTCGGAAAATGACTTTCAATTGATTGGTAACCATTGCTTACACTCTTATCTCCCATTTTAAGGCAAATCACCCGAAATAATAGCATTTTATTAGAAATGATTGAATGGACTATTTGTGAGAAAAATGCGAATTCAATGAACGCATGATTGCGTAAAGTTCTCAACAGTTAAGTAATGGAAGTGTCTGTCCCCTCAACTCTTCACGATAAGTATATATTATTTATGAGGGGTATTTCTGGTATAATAATGTTGACCGCAATGACCGCCAGTTCCAACTGTTGCCACAACTTTCAAAGTGTTTACACCTTTTAATGAGTATTTGATTGTAGATCTGCTTATTTTTAAGGACACGACATTTCATGTGGTGGTACTCACTAGTGATGCAAACATTTATATTCCGGTTTCACCAAACTTACAACTATTTCAAAGTTTCTATTCTAAATACAATTTAAATAAAGCAAAAGATATTAATTATTTGAATTTATTTTGTATTAATTGAAATTTTTATGTGTTTTTCATCTCTACATAAGTTCATTAGAACTTCAGAAGTAATGAATAACTTCGAGGAATAGATCAAACTGTAGTAATCAACAGAAGTGAAAGAAGAAGAAAATTTGATGAAGAGCCCCAAATGTATCTTTATAATTTTTGTAATTCAATGTCTATAATTGTCGGTTGGAGTTAAAAAAAAACTTTGGCAGAAATTGAAGAATATTTTTGTTAAGGCAACACATGTTTGAAGTGCAAACATGTCATATTGTCAAGTGTTGTTAAACCAAGGTAAATGGTATCAACTCATATTAATACACAATAGTGCATTGTTCATTTCACATGCTAGGGTCATACTTCTGGATATAATCAAGACAGTTTTGTTCTTTGTGTGAATCTTGCAAATGTTGAAATGGATTTTAAGGAGTGTTTGTGAGCACTAATGTTCATATGAGTGAACAGCACTTGTAAGAAGTCAGTGAAGCGGACCAACAGAAAGAAAGCAAGTTTTCTATTCACCAGATCTTTCGCGCTGTGAATGCGATACAAAAACTTTTGAGCGTTCAGTCAAACCACTACTACCACAGAGTTTGGTCTGAGGTCTGCAGTTTCTCCACCTTATATTCAATTGTGTCTGCGATCAGGTTTACATTTTCAATGTTTTCATAAACATTTTGTTTAAAACGATGTGATTATTATGATCTGTCAGCCAATTATATACAAAACAATTCTGGAATTTGTTTCTCATTAATATTTGACTACATTTGATGTGAAATACTCCTCAAAGTCCTAAACAACAGTATAAGAGAATGGGTTGTATTTCAGGTCTTGTCAAACATTTGGTCTGTCTGCTGGCTTTCTTTACCTGGGTATGTATTCATCAATCATTCGTTGATCATTAATCTAAAAACTTTGAAAAATGGTTTTCAACTCACTTTTATTTAAATCGATAGTATTTTTGAGAAATACTTTGAATTTATCGAAATATATGCAAAAGGAGTGAATAATACTATGGGTTAGAAAGCGTTAACCTCTCGTTCAAATAAAAACTTATTTTATGCACTAATTCTTTCATTGAAATGCGAATAACTGTTGTTATGATTCTCTAGTTTACAATTGTTTGAATAAATACCAACATTTATATCGAGCATTAAATACACGCAAAACCTCTTTAAGATCATAAATGTGGGATCAGTTGAGGAATCTCTTGTAAAAAATAACTTCTTTCTAAAGCCTTACATTTGTTAATGATTTTATGAACGATTTAGAAGCTAAAAAGAGCATCAAGCAAATTGATGTTATCAAACTCTTTTTTGAATAAATCTTTGTTAATATTATTCTTAAAGTTGAATACTATTCAGTTGTCAATTATTATTATAGGAGTCTTTACAAGGTTTTTGGAGGGAATTTCTCAAAAATGTGCTTGTTGCCTCATTAATATACAATGAAATTCTATCCATTGAATGCTATTCAAAATATACTCAATTATGAGTCCAAATATTTTAAAGTCATATCAATCGGTTGAGTACAGAGAATTTATGGCATTTGAATTATTTTTTAGAGGTCAATTAGAAATTACAACGCATGTAGGTGCTTAGGCTAAATATGAGGCTGGATATCTTTTATACTTGTAATGTTAAATCCACGGATGGGTAACGGGGTGTGTGTGAGGGGGGAGGGGTACCCAAATCATTATTAATAAAGGTGTTAAGCCCCTATCTTAGCCCTGGTTGTACTCTGTATTTTAACTAAGTTCTTATGTTCGATACTAGTTTTTAGGCAAATTTTCTACAACCTTATCTTCCCCAAAACCGAGGTCTTCCCGCCTTACTGAACAAATTGTTCTTACCACCAGTAAAGTGACCAAGGGTGACTAATGCATAAATGATGTTTGCAAATACAACAATTTTCCGGAAATCCAAATTTGTGAATTCAATCAGTGTAATTGTGCTGAGATCACCTATTCTTCTCAATTCATTCAATGGTAGTATCCATGTCATACGCTTTGGGTCAATAGTCAAATGAACATAACAATAAAGAAATATCACAAATGTCCAAAAGAGTAAAACGCAATAGTGATAGAACTGTTCAAGGCCACCAACTGCCAATGTAAAATCAGATAGATACCGCCTGATTTTTTGGTCAGTGATATTCATACAAATTAATTCTCTGATTATAACCACAATATGTGTACAGAGAATAAGCCATTCAGTAATCGACGGCTTTTTGTTATCCAATAGTTTTCTATTAATTGTATTTAAATACGAATAGAATACAAAATTATGTACAAGAAGTGATCTCTCAATGTTTGTATGGACAGACATTTTTCTAACTTCCGTATTATAACTTCAATTTACCAAGAATGTCTGAAATAAAAGAAAAATAAATGTAATTAAAAAAGCAACGTTTAAAACAAGGAACAAATATTAATTTGGAATTTTAAAAAAATTATTTTACGTAATAATTTTTAAATAAAAATATATTTTAATTTAAGTTATTTGACATAAAAAATATTACAAAATAAAAAGTAGTATATTGCTAAAAAAAAGTTTTATTTTATACCTTTCATTAGAAGATTTTAATTTTTCGTGATCATTTGAAAAAACAGAAAAGTTTATTTTTTAAGTCTTATCATTAAAAGAATCAATCTCTATTTCAGGGTACAATACAAACTTCAGGATAGGACGGATTTTTCCCAAAAAATATCAGGGGGGATTTAGGGGAGGGAAAAAATTGTAGCCAATTCAAGATGGTGGCCAAAAAAAAAACGCCATTTTGTCCCTAAATATACATTTAATTGCTATTTTTCGGCTAAATTATCCTTAATTTAACTTAAATTCAGCTTAGATCTAGTTAAATTAGCTAAATTAGTAAAAATGGCAAACCAAATAGCGGATTTTCAGAAAAAAATTACCACCGGCCTTCGAGGGGGCCCTCGTTTCTTGGCGGTTTTGTATTACAATATTTCGCGAAGCCAAGGGGTGATTTTTCGCAAATCTTAAATTTCAAGGGGGAGATTTCCGGCAAATCCCCCCTATGGCTAACCCTGCTCTATTTAAATAAACTTAATTAATCCATTGATTTATTCCTTACTTACCAAACCAAAATTTATCATTTACCCCCTTTCCATCTATTGACAAAATTTAAAAAAAATTAAAACGGTTTAGGAAATTTTTTTGGAGTACCACCATTTTAGTTAAAATGTTATCGAACGGGTTTAGAATATATCATGCCATTTATTTTTAATGATAGCATAGGTAGAGTAAAGCGAGTACAGTTACCTATACTTTATGGGAGTTTCTCAAGCCTCACCATTAAAAGGTCCAATTAAAATGAATGCATGGTAGATTTGTGCTTATTAAAACTTGAGATGATAATTCCAATATCGTAATATAACGTCTGTTTGATTTTTAAGGTTTAAGAATTCGATAATGATTATTTTATTATTATTAAAGTTCCAAACATTAAAATCCTTGGGAATAATTTAATTTATCAGTTTTAGTTACAATCAAATGATCTGCACAATAATCTAATAAATATTAATCAGAAAAATCGAATAGATCATTAATTTGCACTATTATCATGTTCAATCTTTTTATGATAATAAATTAAAGTAATCACATGATAATCAACTTTAAAAGTAAAAGTTACCAGCTGTGTTCAGTTTTTTTTTTGGTAAATGAGTATTCAAAGTTATATTATACAACAAAATATTACCTCTGGTTTAAATTTGCTTTATCTAGATTAGAAATTTATAATTTAAATAATTTGAACTAATCAAGTTTAATTAAGACTATGAATGGAAAACTCCTTAAATATGTACCTGAAAGACTAATACGACCATACACATTAAACGATCTACAAATGTAATATACTTTGTTAAAGTTTTCTTATCATGCTTAAAATTTATTATATTTATATTTCTATTCATTTTAAATATACAAGTTTATTTTTTAAAGGCTTCGGCAAAAAGAGGAAATGTATCTAAAAAAGCTGGATTATTTAAGAGACTTTATTAACCAGGAGACTGATCAAGCAACTGATGAAGGATTTGATGAAGTGGATGCTATTAAATCAGAAATGCTCATTACCAATTTTAGAAAAGATATAAACAAAACCGTAAAGAAATTATCAAGAGTTCATTCAAAAAAATCGAGATTGGAGAGAAAGAATTGGAGCAAGCTCTTAGATAATTTAAATAATCCTTGGGTTTAATCGTCAATAAAAGCTTGTTTATTGGATAATTTGATTATGTATAAAATATAATAAAAAATCAAAAAATACAATGATCTGTTCATAAAATATGTATATTGCTTGTGACCAATTCTGAGGCTCCATTTTCCCCCCTTATAATTAAAAAGAAAATAGTATTTTAAGCTAAAGTACGTATATTTTATTTACAACTTTTTCTTTGTCAATAAAATTAGTTTAGTTCTCAATAAATTTGTAAAACATTTTGTAATTAAATAAAACATTATTACCAACTTTTAAATTGATTTTGCTTATATCTTTTTTTAAAATCTTTATAAAATTATGATTTCTATTTAATTCTCACTATCTTTTTAGTGGCTGACACCTGCACTTAAATTTATACTTTTTGATCTTCTCACCCTGCTCCCTTTTCCCTCACTTCTAAAATATACGCACTTTATGAACAAGCCTCAAGTAAATAAGTTAAACTTACAAGATTAATTATCTTTTCAATTCTTAAAATAACAAAAGTTTTTGTAAAATTAAAAAAGTAAAATTAGATTGAACAATTCCAAACGAGGTTTTTTTTGTTAAAATCTGTTTTTACTTCTAATTAAAAATTATAAACAAAGAATCAAACAATAAAAACATCACAACAAATCTTTTTAGAGTGTTATTAAAATAATTGGAGCTTTGATCATTTTTTACAACATTCAATAAACTCATAAATATGTTTATTTGCTTGAACTAATTATTTATAAAGAGTCTTTATTACTCAAATGAAATACTTGATAAATAAATTAATGAGCAAAAGAGATTAAAAAAACATATATCAGTGGATTACAAGGAATACTTATGGAAAATTTATTTGTGATAAAAAGCTGTTTTTCATTTCGTATGCAAAATTTGGCTTATTCTAGATCCCCCCCCCCCCCATACTCCAATAATATGCAAACATTTTAGCAATTGTAGTGTCTATGAAGTCATTTTCATAGGCTTTGTATAAACCCCTTTTTTCTCCGGGTTTTGTACGTAATAAATGAACAGGCTTTAAAGATTTGGCATACTGAGATAATAATGATAATTGTTAGGTCAAAGTCATGTGCATATAAAACAGATAATTATTTTATTACAATAAATATTTCAGTGAAGGACATATTATATGATAAAAATAAAATTTTATGATTTTTTCTTTAAAAAACAATATTTTATTATAAATCTCTTTGTATTGTTAAACTAGGAACTAGTAAAAACTTATTTAAAAAAATTCCCTAACTTATTAAGTAAATTATGTTTAAATCAATGAAGAGAAATCTGCTCAAATATGTACCTGATAAACTCATACCTCCTTTCTCTACAAACAACGTGCAAAAGTAAGTTAAAAATGAACTTGATTAAATTGCAATTAATTACGTGGTTCACATTTTTGATGTTTTTTAATTAAATATTATGTTTATTTAATTTATTTACTTGTTAATTTTAAAGACTACAAGAAAAAGAAGAAATATATAAATGTCATCTGGATTATTTAAATAATAATACTAGAAAAGAAAGAAGTTTCAATCTAGGAATTGAAATACAAGATGATGAGGATTTAAATAATTCTAAAATGATCAATCGTAGTTTTAAGAAAGATATCAAACGAGTTGAACAAAAATTATCAAGGACAAATTCAAAGAGGATCAGAATGGAAAGAAAGGAATCTATCAGGAACACACAAAGAAGTAATAAAGTTATTCGTACAATTAATGAATCACTTTTAAGGTAGGTGCATTTTATTTTTATATAATATGATTTGGAATTACAGCTATATTTTACTTGTTCAATTTTAGTCTTCATGTGATTAAGCACAGGTGCCTTCAAAAAAAGGACATTCTTGAGAAAAAAATTAGCGAGAACACAAATTTAGTCAAAATTACTAAGAGTGCACACAAAAAGATTAAGTTGTATAAGGATCTGTTAACAAGATGGAATAATTCATTAACTGATATAAATGCGAAAATTGAAACATTAGAAAATGAACTGAGTAATATTAAAAATAATATCCAACTCACTGAAATTACAACACATTTGGATGCTCCATTTTAAGAAAAATTATTTTAAATATACTAGCAATTTATTGAAAAATAGAGTTTTTTATGGAATAAGTTATTTTTTTAATATATTTTGTAATAATTGCTTAGTAGTATACCTTAAGTGGTTGAAAGATAAATTTTAAAGCATGTATGTTTTTTATTTTTATTGTAGTTAATAAAAATTATTGCTACAAACAGGGGTCGCCATCCAACTTGGATTTCAGGGGGGTGGGTAAAGAGGGTAAAATGACGGATTTTTTTTCAAACCTCAAAGGGAATTAGGAGAGGGTAAAATGGCTGTCTATCCAAGATGGCGGCCGAAAAAACGCCATTTTGCTTCTAAATCTTCTTATTTATTTGATGTTCTACTTTATTTAAATCTGACCTTAGATTTTTAGAAAATATTTTGTGTAATATCAAAGCTGAACATTCTTACGTCCAGCCTAACCTATAAGTTGGACACAGTAAACCTAAACAATCCAGCCCAAAGCGGATCATCTGGTCAGTCTACCTTTAATGAAAAATTCTCAAAATGGTTATAGAGGGTAATTTCCAAAATCTTGTAATCATAAGTGTTAATATTATTCTCGTGATTGAGATTAAATCCGGAACTTATTAATTACATTTCGAGCGATTGTTTCTGCATTTCTATGTTTTTAAGATTTGTCGCCATTTTCTGTGTGAGAAGGAAGTAATCGAAGTAAAGGATAATAAGCTGTTAAATGAAATAAATAAAAAAATTAAAATAATTATATAATATACAGGGTGATGCAAAAAGGATTCTATATAGTTTAGGCCAATTTAGGTCACCGTAGAAAAAGAAAAAAATTAATGTATCATCATGTTTTCCCATTCTTAACATGCATAATCGAATTTACATTCCTAGTTAATTATAAAATCAAAAGTTATAAACTTACAATAAAAACTTAAGAACACAACATAAGAATTTACATAATATTCAAATCTTTTTTCAATCATAACTACTTATTGTAAGACATTGAACCATTGAAATATGATTGATAACTACTATCAATTAGTGAAATAAGCTTGCATGATTTGCTAATTATGCATTAGGTGACTTTCCTCGGTTGCCTTAAACTAAGCAATAGAGACCCGTGACTTTTTGCATCAGCGTGTCTAATTAGATCGTTCGCTTATGCTCAACCCAGTTAAAAATAATAAAAATTACAAAAAAATACCTTAAACAGTATAAAATAATTAAGTACAGTTATCGGTCCGATTGGAACTCCAAGTTTACGATTACCGCTTAGTCTCTCAAAATAAGTCATTAATTTTAGTTTAATTCTCAACCGAAACGGCCATCCATTGAGTCTCCACTGGAGTCG
>JAQIWF010000625.1:0-16956 GCA_034694965.1 Ceratozetes gracilis
TCAATATCTTTACATAAAAATGTGAATAAAAATAATTTCAAATGTTTGCATCGCTTTTTAAAAATATTGTTTTAATTAACTGTTTTACAGATTCATAACTATCTTAAACGAATGTATAGCCAAACTCTAATACAAAGCAATTGTAAACATGAGGGATTGTGAGGGAATCCCCTAAATATCAAACTTCAAAGGGAAACCCCTGAATATAAAACTTCAAAGGGAATCCCCTATCCATCCCTTACTTAAAAAGCCAGTCCCCAATCCCTTCAAAATCCCTTAGGGGAGTGGGGAATGAAGGGATTCCACGTGGATAAGGGATTCCCTTTTGAAACGCTAATTCAAATGAAGAGATCGTTAAAAAGATATTATTTGTTACGAATGTATCGCTTTATTAAAATAATGATTTGATAATACAAATTAAAGCAGTCACTTATTCATCAAGCTACTTTATGATGGCGGATAGTGCTACCGTAATTCAATGAGATTACTTAGATAGTTCACTTTATTAAATATGTATTTCTTTATTTTTGGCTCCACTTGCAGTTTGATTTCAATTTATTAATTGTGTTAATCACTTAATAGAAGGGTATTTGTGATTCATATTTGTTTTGACCGCTGAGGTATGGGTTAGTCGTGTGGTCCTCTCCGCCAATCGTTAAATAATTTGTCAGAGAAGCCGTCAGAAAGTTGTTTATGACTGTTGACCCCTATTTCTCTCTTGGATATTGTTT
This sequence comes from Ceratozetes gracilis, assembly GCA_034694965.1. NCBI lineage: Eukaryota > Metazoa > Arthropoda > Arachnida > Sarcoptiformes > Ceratozetidae > Ceratozetes > Ceratozetes gracilis. The sequence goes on from JAQIWF010000625.1 coordinate 732, forward strand.
TACAGTTTATGACTATCTGATGGCCATCCTTTGCATCAGAATTCCTTCAGTTTCTTCGCAGCACTGATACAGGAGTAGGTTTGAGTCTTATATGAGTCCTACCCTTGTTTTGGTTGTGTTACAGAAGCGGCTCAAATCACATAGAATTGCGATTCGGCTTTCTTTGGGCGAAACCACTTTCGGCTATCAATTCACTCATTCCTCGCAACAATCCTTAAGATTTATTGCAGATTAAGATTACCGATGAATCAAACTTATTCTGTCAATTAAAGCACCTTCCACCTCTTAATAATATGAAAACAATTTAAAATTCTAATAGCTAATATAAATTTAAACTAGCATATTTGATCATTTCCATAAATCATTTAATTGTGATTTCATAAAAAAATTTAATATTGAAAATGAGATGAGAAGTGATTGAATGGTTTAAAGTAGTTGATGGCAATCAGGGGAAAACATACCTTGAAATTGATGTAATAGACAAAAAGGCGGTCTACAGACTGTATGAGTTCTTATGTAATGTCTATCCATTCCTTCACTATTGGTTGCTTCGACTCAAGAATAGGCGTCACGAAGAAGTCATATCAAGTTGAATGAGTTTCAGGCCTTACATCAAAGCACTGAATTCACCTAATATTTGGCTCTAAAATGCCAAACGACGGCTTATACTTTTGAAAAATGAAATTGTTCCTGCACTAAATTGGTGTAAATAGCTGGACATAAAAGCTTTGGCAAAATTGCTATTTTGTTATAACTGAGGACTACTGTGAAAAGCAAAGGAAAGATATCTATTATTTATATGAAGAACAAGAATTAAATTTCCTTTCATTCAATCATAATTTATTCACAACTGTGAGTCTGGTCAGTGTTGACCACCAGTGCTACAACCAGTGCGTTGCCTATTGAGATGAGCAAATTTTGTTAACTCTTTTGTTAACTTTTGTCTATTGAGGGCCAACTACTCCATCAGAGAAGTCTTTTTGTCATTTTGACAAAACGTTGATCTTTTGTTGAGAATACATATTTAGAAAAGGCAGCTGTGCTCATATGCTGTGCTCATATTCTCTACAGTTAACTATATTTTGATGTTGTGTCCGATTGTGTGCATATTTGTGTGTAAAAGCCATGTACTGAACACAACAATTTGCAAATCTTTACAAATCTATTATTCGAGAGCTTTAGAAGAGTACAAAATGAATGAAGAGTCTGATAGTAGCACCTGACACACCTTGCATTATGAACATGTCAAAAAGTGAATGCCTTTTCACTAAATAGTTATACTTATATTAGTAATACTTTTTAGTTGACTTGTATTTGCAAATAGTTTGAGTGAAATAAATGTGAGAATTGGTTCGCATTTCAAATCATTTTAATATTTACTATTGTTTTTCACTTTTTGGTGATTTCTTATTAAAAATTATATACATTTCGCTAAATCGGAGTTCAGTCCCAAAGCATTTGATTTACAATTAATGAAAGTTTTCTCATAACTGACAGTGAATTTATGTATAAATATATTTACAATTAAATGATTGCTTTCATCTAAAAATAGCAAAACTTTGAAAAACTAATCGAAAAGTGTGGACAACATATCAATAATAAAATCGATTCAATCTTTGAGTAAATTATGTTTTTGTTTGTTTCAAAGGCTTTGTTTAATATGACTCGAAGTACATAAAAGAACATAAAATGATTAAATCATAAATATTTACAGTTTTATTTGCCTCAGGAACTAACAGTTTCCTAGTTTACTCTCAATCACTCGCACACGGACTCGACAGGTCAGACGACAGGTTGCTCGTTGCTTGGTGCAAATCTGGGTCTATACACAACACATATTTAAATCATTGCTAATTCACAATTCAACAATTACCTAGATATGATAGAGGGGTGCATGGTCCAGTTGGAGGTCCTTGCAATGATGATAGTGATGTTTCATTAGTTCCCAAATCCGTATACCCGTGCATCTGTACACAAGCACATTATTATTCAATCATATTTTAACAGAGATATCAAGGACTGAATGATTACAAAACTGGAGAGAGAGAGAGAGAGAGAGAGAGAGAGAGAGAGAGCAACAAAAGAAATAACTTGGATCTAATTGAAGGACTGCACAAAATAATTGCTCAAATGAGACATTTATGTCATGTTATCAAAGAATATTTGTTAAGAAGGCGTCTAAAGCCTTATTGGGAATGACGTCCGAACTTATCTCCCGCTGTGTTTCGAATATAAATCTGAAACACTTTTAAATATTTTAGAAACATTGAAAAATAAAAATCTTTGATAAAGGCACCATGTTACAATATGCTACATAATGTTACTTATTCTGTATTACTAATACAGTATTAGTAATACAGCATTAGAATGGCAACATTATTTAAAAATGAGTTAATGGGAACTAGGTTCTTTCTTATAGCATTAGGAAATATTGATTTTTATTTGCTTGATATTAATTGAATTGACTTTTTTTTTCATCCAAAGTCCTCAAAATGTTTTAATCAAATGATTGCTTTTCATTTTGAATTCAAACAAAAATAAATGAATTTTTGTTTGAAGTGTACCTGAATTTGATTTCGTGATTCGTTTTTTAGGCCGAAGTTGTGTTACATGAAAGCAATGTTAATATTATTTCGCTCGAAGGCATTCTCTGCTTTGTTTGTCTACTATAATAGGGTTGGCAATGGTTTGGGTCAACAATCAATGATAGCTAACAATTGACGTTATGTCACAAAAAAGTAAATCACTGCCAAAGTTGGATAATCTCTCCCGAGACTAGCCTTTGGCTGTTGGTTTAGCCAAACATAATGTTTGTGCACAGACTCTGACACACAATATTGCAATTGCGTCGACAATCATCTCATTTCAATTCGGATTTCGACCCAAACTCTCTGTTTATTTTAGAAACTAAACCATAACTTCTCTATAAATTGGCTGATCTTTCCTTATAAGACCAAAATCAAAGAACAACACAATAGTAGCCTTTGAGCTATATTTCACTCAATCCTAAAATATATTGAGAGAACTCTCCACTCAGTTGGCTCTCAAAGCAACTCATTTTCAATTTAAAAATTTATATTTTCTATAAATAAGAATTGTATCCATAATTAAACTCATTTTGATATTCATAAAAACTAAGGAACTGATGGAAGAGTTCAGTATTTCTTCTGTTGGGCGATATTTTGGGGTCAAAACAACTGATTGTCATAAATGAATGGAAATGTTTTACTCAGAAATAGCGGTAATAATAATTTGAATGAATAGTTGAAAGGCTGACCGAATCGAAGAACCCTTCGTTTGGCGGCAATAAAATGCAATTTAGAAATGATATGATGAACCATAGAAAGGGTTGAATAGACAATAACGGGACAGAATATCAGTGCAATCATTTTATGGCTGTTTATATGAGCAATAGATTGAAGGTTGTGCTCACCTGACTAACCAGTTGTTGAAAATGAGGCGCATTTGGATCGATGTCGGGCTGAAGTGCATAATCTGCCAGAGCTTTCCAAGGAGGTTGGTAGGTATGTACTTCCAGAGGATTCACTTGAATTGGACTTTCGTGACGGACTGGACTCGTTGCTATCAGAGGAACGCCACGCATAGACGATAAGTTCAATTGTCTTCCGTCCTAAACATTTGAATATCATTTTTAGTTGTTTAGCTCCAAAAGTCTATATATAGTGAGAGAATATGTTTAAGGAAAGCCTCTCTATATGCAGCACAGAGTGTCTCTTTTAAGCGTCATTTCAAAGCTGGCCTTTGGCTCAAAAGTTATCTCATTTGGAATCAGTGCATGCATTACAAAATAGAGGGATATTTGTGACAATCTCTTCATCTCTAATATTCTTGGTTTAAGAAAAGGCTATAATTTGAAAATAATAAGAATTGATTGAAATGAGGATAAGATGGAGAATATGATGGGCTTTCCTACCGGGGAATATTCGGTTGTGTAATCAGAATCACTGAATGCGACCATTGAATACTGTGAATACAAAACAAAACAAAAATATAAGAAATCATAAAATATTGACATTTGGGTCGCTTTTCATTATATGTATTAATAGATAACATATTATTTATGGCAATAATGTTAACAAAAAACTAATGCAAACACAGTTCCCATCGAATCTCTTTTTACCAAAAATCTCATATATATTGTAGTGAAGGCTAGAATAGCACAGAATAGACTATCGATGCGTCACAATAGTAAACATAGTAATGATCATTAGTCACATTAGTCTGTGATTTGTAGTATTGCCAAAAGCACAGGTAAAATGCAAGGTTTGCGTGACTTTGTGTGACACACGTGAACGGCACGCGTTACGCGCAACCACACAGACAACGGCCAATATATTATCTATCAGTCACTGTCCTCTCTCTCCTGCATTCACTGAGAATATATGTAAGGCTTGTCTGCAGAATATATGTATTTGACACGCAATCCATAGGCAAACCATAATATAATAATAATACTACTGAGCGCTGGATATATAACAGGCCTTTTCTGTCTCTCTTTTTCAGAGAGAAACCAATCTTTTAGTGAACGGAATGAAAGCATTTAATGAACTGCTATGTAATGGACAGGTTTGTGACATTGACAATACACAAAAGCCGATAATTCCCAAGTTTTATATACTGACACGTGTAGTGTAGGCCTCACTCCTGCACTGAGACACGCGCCAAAGTAGGACCAACAGTCCCAGTCGGGAGTCTGAGCGAATAAAACGCGTCTCAAATACATAGATCTGAAGTTTGAATTGTTTTGTTGTGCAATACATATAATATGCACTTATCATTTCAAATGCTTTCTCTGCATGTCATGTGAACTCTCACTACAGCACTACACCATCACTTCGCCATCACTACACCACTGGCCATCACTTCAATAACACAATCAATCGGCTGTTCTATCATTACCATTATTATTCTCTCTCTCTCTCTCTCTCTCTCTCTCTCTCTCTCTCTTCTTGTGACAATTGCCTAAACTTGGTCGAGATGTGAGACGTGTCAGAGCATAGGCTAACTCTTGAGTACGATTTTGCTCTTAAAAGGCAATTATTTCGGACCGATTGCTGTTAGCATTGAATGCATTTAAGTGTTTGATTCGATTAGAAATTATTCCCGAATTGTATTTTTGATACGTTTTGACATTTTTCAGTCCCTATTCTTTTGGGTTCAAAAAAGGAATAATTAAATTATGAGTTGAAAGATGTACTGAATGTCAGACTGTGTTGTGTTCGGCGGCTTCAATAACAAGCGTTACGCTTCGCTTCGTCTACTTTTCACTCATGCCATTAGCAGTGCATTGGCTTTGAGTTCTTCATCAGACCTCTCTCTTTGATAGTTCTTGTGCTCTGCATGAGTCACGTCTAAAAGATCCCAATTTGAGCACTTCTCCAATATTTTAAATATTTTCTACGACTCATACACTTTAAAAGTCGTAAATAATAATATCAACGAAAATACTTTATACGGAGCTATACTTTCATCCATTTTACTCCACATCAATGTCAACATTTTGATGTTAGACTCTTCCCTAAATGTACCTTCTCTAAATGTGCCACGATCATTATAATAAATTTATTGATACAAAGGACAAAATGAATGAAATGAAAAAATCTTTCCTTGTTGTCAAAGAATGCACATTAAGATTACCCATGAACATTTTCAATGTATTTTGCCATAAAGTCTTAATAATATGATATACATATAAATGTATATGGGTAACTTTAGTATAGAAATATGTGCAATAAAATTCTGGCAAAAGTTTATATTTTTACAATTGAAAAGAAAGACGAAGACATTGCTTCGGGGTTAATAAAAAAGAAAGTCCGAAGTAAGCTCAATTTAGTGGCAATATATAAATGAAAACTATTCGTGTAATTACTTTATTAACCAGTTTTAAAAAGCCATAAAATGAATGTTAATGTATCATGATAATATGAAAGTTTCAACAATTTTAAAAACTAAAAATCAGATGAACAGAAAAATGTCAATAATTTGATATGAAATCTATCGATGGTTTCAATTGCAAAGAATAAACAAAATACAGAATATTAGCAATAATTCAGACGAATGTCTACTTTGGGAAAAATGTGCTCAAACGGTGTGAGGTAGAGAGGAATTGCAATTTTAGGTGATTTATTTGTTAGACCACTGTTTGAGAGGACTGTATCCATAACACCATAACTTTGACAAATGGTTTGATATCATTGTTTTGTTGACTCACTTTATTCTTATGATCATTGAATACAATGTCAGAACAAATATGAAAAAACGAAGACAGCGTTAGAGTCAGAGTCAATATATCTCTAAATGAAATGCCGTCCGATTCCTATGAATGATATAACTCACGAGAGACCTGTTTGATGAAAATCAGTGGCTCTGGGCTTAGACTTAAGCCCACAAATCTCAAGATAAGGATCTTTTTGTTGTTCGGGACCACTCAAACGCTCAATCAATTATGGGGTGGCGTTAGTTTTGGGTCATTTGTAAAGAACATCTGCCGGGTAGTGTCTATGCTAACTAGGCTTCCGGGCCATACATCTTCTCAAATCGAAATTTGATAAACTGATGTTCCGATTACTCAATCCGTTACTAATATTCAAATCTCATAACAACACAATATTTGTATTCAAAAGTACTTTCAAGGCTTCAAATTGACTTAAAATAGAGTATATTTCAAAATAAGAGGACAATAGTTGTCGCTTCCAGTTGTTAAATGAGCTCTTTTTTATTCGATTCAGAGGAGAGCCTTCTCTGACATCATTTTGTGTATCATTTGAAATATGCGAAACGACAGGACCCGCGAGACATATTAGGTTCTCGTTAGTCATCATTACTATTAATATTTGAAAAGAAGCGAAGAGAATGGCGTAAGGGCTCAGAATTGGTGCCAATTGCTCATAGAGTTGGAGGGGACTTAAACTGAAACAAAGGTAGATAAGAGCAGAGAGAGAGAGAGAGAGGGAGGGAGAGAAAGAGAGTGTTATATAAGATGGATATTAGAGTATTTATGGAGATGATGGTTAGGATGGAATGGTTGGTAACGAGATAAAAGGTGCTGCTATTGTAACAACTATTTTGATGTATTTTTGGGAGGAGAGCACATACAGAGCATACAAGTCCTTTGGGACTATTGGAGTGCATGGAAAAAGTATGAGCACTAGTCTGTTGTTTAATCTCATAAAGGGCTCAGTTGGAGGCACTGTTGTGTTGCCATTGAGTCTAAGCAATGTGTTCCCTATATCTGATAATTAATCTGGTTATAAGGCATAAACGAATTTATTTGTGCAATACTTGTGTGCAATGTTTTGCACAATATTTCGAATCTATATATAAGTATACATATATATAAATATATGTGTATATAAGTATATACCGTATATACAGTACTGTTCACTACATTTATAGCTTTGTGTTTGCATTGAAAGGCATACCATTAGAAGAGGGAACAGAAATGCTATACTCAATAGATAGCAATAGAGACAGAGTGTAGGCACAGATATACGGTTGACCAGCTCAGCCCAAAAGAGAAGTCCACATTAAAAGGAACTCTCTTTTTCTCTTTTTTAGTTTTTCTACGCACTCACTACACAACAAAAGGTCTATACGTTTGGCACAGTATTGGCAGAGATTGTGTAAAGCGATTCTAAAAAACATGGCTAATGTGTAGCCCTTTATGAGAAACTATGAAAAAGTGCTTTTAAGGCATACATTTACTCATAGATTCTATGACTTGTATTATGGCATTCATATAGCGATTACTATATTGAAGACGCCGTCCTCTCACACATCAAATATTAGAGTACTTGTTAGCACTGCTTCACAGCCTATCAAATGCTGTATTATTTAACACAGAATATACTCCTAATAGTTCTTACATTTTTAAGTAATGCATTTTCTTAAAACATTTTAAGGACACAAAAGATTTTAAGGCTTTGAAAATTTTAATGCCTTTAATGTGATTTCAGACAAACAATTTGCTCCACAAATGCATTAGTGGCTCAAATTTGGCTCAACTCTGGCTACTGTTCATCGTCACCATCAGAGGTGTAACATTAGATCATAGGCCATACATACAACTAATGCACTACAAACAGCCTGTGCCGCAGCGTCTGTGCAATCTCTGCCACACTTTTAATTATGGCCGCGAAGACAGAATCGCGAGTTTATGTCGACTCCGGTTCTTATGACTAATCGAGAACTCCTTTACTAACAAACAAAAGATTAATTGCTTAAAAAGTTGCGCAAAACTCTTCTAAGATGACAACACTTTAAGTGAAGTGCGATATCAGTCCTTTTGATGATTAAATTTATAATCTCTTCAAATAAGGCGAACAAAACATTTGTGTCTCGCCTCAAGTGTTTACAAAAATATTACCCTGGGTTTTGTTACACCTTCATCTTCTCAATTTAATTAAAACAGCATGAGCATTTTTAAATTGTCAAAATAAAAATAGAGCGCAAATTAACTTTAATTAATTAATTAGGAGTAAAGTGAAAGTGGACTCATTTGACTGTGTTTTAGGATCAGTGCTATTATTGAATGAGAGTTTAGGGCACGCATTGTGTACGTGATATCAATTATCAAACCATCATTTTTTGCATTCGCTTTAAATTCTTTGCATTAATCATAGACTGAGTCGAGTCATGGAATTAATATTAATTAAATAGTGAGAGAAATGGGCGAACCTTTTCCTGCTGTTGCATTTGCTTCATTAAAATACTCCGCTTCTTGTCTTTGCATCTCTTGTTTTGAAACCTTTATTCAAATATCAAGAAATGAGCGAATATTACATACAATTGAGTGCCAATATTACCAAACTCTGATAACTCTGGGCGATAATTGTGTCATTTCGACTAATTGTTCCTTCATTAAAGCATCTGGACGTGGATTGGCGTTATAGCAGGTCCTCAATGTGTGCAATTGCTTCTCATTGAGAACAGTTCTCACTCGAGTTGGCTTATGTTCTGCACTCTGCTTATGACCACTCGGACGACCAGACTCACGATGTCGACCCACTGGCATCGGTTCTGCCGACGCTTTCAAAGAAACAATAGTTATCATTGAAAATGTTTGTCAGATATTAATCAATAATGTGTTAAAATGAGTGCATTCTGTCCACAGATGTACTGTAGGACTGAGTCAAACACAAACTTAAGGCGAGAGTAACTCAAAACTAAGCAAACGTCAGCTTTAATTAAGCAGAGAGTCAAACATTGCGCTCAGATTTCGCATCTCGCGTGAGAACAATCAGGTGTTCAAACTCTTTGTGAGATGTGATGTCAGCGCCCGACACAACAGAGAGATGGAGAGGTAGAGAGAGATGGGGAGAGAGAGGGAGAGAGAGAATGGTTTGAAGGATGTGTTCTCTTTAGAGAAAACACTATATTTGCTTTTGGCTGAACTCAAATAGAATAGAGTTTAGAGACTCTTATATTGAATGTTAGCAAAAACCCCATTCGAGGCATCAGTGCTTATATTTGTTGGTTATTCACATCTTCACAACACTTCAAACCATTCATTTACACAACTTATCTGAAGGTTTACTTTGAATAATAAACTCAATATGAATTAGAGGTGGACAGGGAGAGGGACTCAATTAAATGAAAGAACCGAGAATAGGAATTATCTTTAATATTGTTGCATTAATATTCTAGTAATGCAGGTCATTCCCAAACCTAGTCGTTTGAATGTCAAGATAAACATCTCTTCAACCAAATTGTGATTAAATAGAAGTTCAAAATAAGACTGATTTTCCCAAACATTACATAACTTTAAACTCAAATAATCTCTTAAATTCAATGATAAAATAAGTTTTTATATGTTCATGGCAAATTCAATTATTTGTAAATATTCCAAAAATCATCACCAATTTAATAATAATTTAAATAAAAACTAAATCAAAATTTTGTACATCACTTTAAATAAACAAAATTTTTATAATTTCAGATCAAAAGATAAAAATTCATAATTAAATTGAGTTAAACATAATCTCATTTATTGAACAGAAATGCCTTTCACTCAAAATTCAATTGAATATGAATTTTGGAAACAAGTGTTATGTCTTACCTGCCATTTGAAGGTGAGTTCCAGAGTTGGGCGAAATATTGTTTCCATTAATATCACTATTTGGTCCATCACTAAGAGGTAATCCATTGGATCCATTGATGTCTTTGTCAATATTGGTGGGACCGGTCTTTTCGATGGTGTGTTCGTGATCTTCCTGTTATCACATATATTCAAAAATTATTAACAAAATAACAATTATTTAAGAGTTGGACCGACTTTACAAAAGAGGCCGTCATCTCTGAGTGCAAATTCGTCTCCACGGGTCAATTTTCGAGAACAGGCTATACATCGAAAGCAATCAACATGGTATATCTTATTGCGAGCCCTCATCACAAAATCACTTTTGGTAAAACTCTTGGAACAGTTGGCACATTTCGCACCAAATAACCTGCAAATAAAGCAAATCATTTTACTCTCTATTTTTACTTCAATATTCATTAAACAGAGTAATAACAACACTTTGAATGCATGCTTTAAATGTGATTCTAAATTCCTCATTCTCTTGGTGATTTATGTTGATATAATAATAAAGAAATCTAATCCAATATAATGGTCAAAGGATTGCAATTCTAGGGAATAATACCCCCTAGGATTTAAACACTTCGTTAGACTTAGTGTCTATCCTTTGAGGTAATATTAAACATTTTCAAATTCAAAAGTGGTATTTTGTGTTATATGTATGGGAATGAACAAGCATCAATATGATTATTTTTGTGTCGAGTTTATTATTAATTACTAAGTCATTAATATGTCGTTATTAATGAAATGAAACATAAATAAGACTCCAATCAATCGATTACTTTCTAAACTGATTAATAAGTTTTGGATTGAAATCGAAGTTAAATTTTTGAGTTTTTATTACTTTTTTCACTTTTTATCGCTTCAGAATTGTTTAAAGTTTTAATGCTTTTTAATTAGCTATAAAAGGATTAATAAAAACATTCCGGTTCTCGCATTTGGGACAAAACACTTATTCCAAGGTTAGAATTTTCGTCGCCAAGAACTCTAAATAATTGGAAACCAATTGGGAAAATGAATAATTATTTTCAAACAAATTGATTGAGTTTTAGTAATTTGAAGTCAAATAACAAATAGCACTTGAAATCGACTCTTACTCTAAGATTTATTACTCACTTATGAGAAGAAACACTTATGAGAAGCGGATATTTACAGCAAAATCTTATTTATGGTATGCTTTTCGCAAATGCATTCATAGACACGAATATCGAAACAATTTTTCATCTCTTCTATCAATTCTATGCTTTTCTACAATCAATTCATAAATTAAAACTCATTTCTTACTCAATATGTCAATGAAAAGACTGAAGTTTTGTTGATAAATAGCAATCTCTTTGCCAAATTTGAGCAATATAAGTTATGTAAGTATTTACAATGGTGCATCCTATTTACAATTGGAGCTGATAAACTTAACTAAGTCAACTTTATAATTAAGTGGTATAGCCTTCGATAGCCTTCAGTGATAAACAGTGATAAGTAGTTGCAATCATTTGATCATCAGATTTATTAAAGCATTGGATTAATGAATAATCATTGAACAGATGTCGTGAAAGGGAAAGTAGTCTTATTGAGAGCCTTATGGCTTGCAGTGATTAATTGGATCCTCATTTCAAATATATTCGGGTACATTGATAATGCATTTAGAGGTTGTGCGCGGTGATGGTTCGTCACATAAGCGCTAAGCGATAAGCGGCTCATTTTCTAACGATTAGCTTTTGTTGACTTCTCTCAATCAAGTGTTAGATATGAAACACTCGCAAGAGATGCTTGAAATACAACACCAATTTGTGTATTAATGTTATTATTCTAGCAATTATACGGTATTATTATTATCGATGTCATATCGCTATTATCATACACTTAAATAAACTTAAGGATAAAAAACTACAAATAAAGCAAACAATATATTAAACAATGTATTGAAAAAACTATTGCTTTTCACCAAATGTTCTCAATTATCGTTTAATTCAATTATATTTAACTGATTTCCAGTTAAGAGAAGTTTGAAATCCTTATAATTGTTTCAAAAGTGAAGTATTGTTCTGGAGATAAGAAAATGTCGATATGTGTGGGAATGGTCTGAATGGTGCCAATCGGCACAAAGACATTGATTCAAATATGATATAACAAAACGGCACTTAAGAATGGGCCTAAACTGAAGAGTGGTGTATAACATAACCTAATATTTGGACTGTATTTGACTAAACCTAAGTCTTGATCATTAGGAAGCACTCTCTTTGATTAGTGGATGAATTATTGGTAGGAATGGAGTGATCTGTCAATCTATTTCTTCTTTGTATTGTCAGCCTATTTGCACAAAAATTCCTTTTTTTCAGTGATTGCATTGGTTTGAGTGAACGGCGCCGTTCATATCTATACTCAACCCATAATAAAGATGTATGAAAGATGATGTTTGCTTAAGGCACTGATGCCACCGATGCCTCCAAACTTCATTCATTCAAATTGATATTATGCTATGAATTATTCACATTATATACACAGTAACTGATGGGTTAGTATGGGTTAACTCATATAACGCTCCTCTCAACCAAAGTTAACAACACTGCGGTTAAAATTAAAACATTAATCCAAGCCTTAAAACCTCAAATTTTGGGCCCCTTTTAAATATTTGTCGAATGCACTCAATTTGTTAGACCTATATTCGGGTCATCTCTAAATCAAAACTAAGAAATTCACTCATTTTAACAACACTTCCAATAAACTCTATTCAACTTTTCTAATCCACTTATCTATCAATAAGTATATGCCTTCTTAACCAATAATCAACTGACCCTCACATTATCCACATTTTAAAGCCAAGTGTATATTAACACTATTTACACATTAATGTAAATCTATGAAAATTCTTGCAGAATATTTATCGACCAAATCTCAGTTTCAATCGATTTTCACTGAAATTTATGTTTCTTTCATTTGAATTGACAAATATTGCTGTTATACAAGAGATTCATTCATATTTGGCCTTAATTTTAATAATTGATATAATAATTAGTAATTAATAGATATTTGATATAAAGTTTGTAGCAATAAATGAGTTAAGATATTCATTAAATGTCTATAAAATTGTTTTTTGTCCGCAAAATAATGATTTGCAAAACTAGTTTTGAGAATAAATTGATAGATGTTCGAGGAAATTGTGTTCAATATATTGAGACTTTGAAATATTAAAATAATAGCAATGAGTGAAAGGAATGCTATTTATACTGAAAACTAGTATTGATTATAAAATTAAAATAAAACTGAAAGGACAGAATGAGATATGAAGGACAGAATTGATTGAATTGTATATTAGCTTATTATTGATTAAAGGATATTCACATCACAACATATCTGGATTTGTAGTAATCGTTGTGACAATCGAATTGTATCATACATTTCATACATTTTAATGCAGGACTTCATTAATATTCTCAAAGCATTTACTTTTGAGCTGAGAATCAAAAGAATATATAAATTGAAAACCTTTTCGACGATAAGTTACGCAAAAATAGTCTAACATTCATGAGAGTCGAAATAAAGTAAAATATTTTCCTATTTCTAATCAAATGATTAAAGAATTTTATGATTTATTATACTTAAGATTTATTACTAGAATCTACAAAACGATAGTAAACGGAATATAAGACATAGTATACAAAAAATGGCATAATTTTCAACTAATGCCGTATTTATGGATTTGAAAGCTTCAAATCAGTATATTATTTATTTTGGTGTAATTAATGATAATTTTAGTCGTCATTTAGTCGTCAGTGCGGTTCTGGTGCCAAACTCTTGCACTCATATCTCCAGAAATGTTTATTTTTGTCATTCATAGACATACCTTAAGTAATCGCGTTTGCAGTAAGTCTTGCCATCCCTTACAAAGCAAGTACACGACTCATCGAGGAACTGATGACAATCAGCACATTTAAGGCAGGCCGCGTGCCATTCCAGGTCTGGTGACACTCGCAGGATATACTGGTCGTAGATCTGTGAACCACATCCAACGCACAACGCAATTCTTGGCCATTTCCCTTCAAAATTAATCATTATATTCACATTTCCATATATTTAGCAAATTATTCATTAATATTAATAGTGTTTAATAGTTAACAAGTAATTAAGGTGTGGCTCAAGAGGTGAGTGTAGACAATACTACTCTAATAAGCACTGGAATACTGTATGCACTGAAGACTAGGACTGAAGAGTCAAATAGATTGATAAGCGAGTCGTCGCCAGCACTCACTGAAAGCACTGGTGACAGTCGACAGTCGCCTAAGCTATTGCTTTCAACAGATAGACTCGCCATCTGATCATCCCTTGGATGCCCTCATCTCACACTTACTTTGAGGCGATGTTTGTGAATCTGCGGCCATATTATTGCAGTCGTGGTCCCGATTGGATGCGATTCCAACGGTGGTCAGTGACGGCGAAATTTTGACACTTTTTCGTATTCGACTAAAACAACTAAACAGTGATTTCTGAGTCACAGAAATGATCACAATTTTCAGTCACTTTTCACTAATGTTTGGCCAACACTGGTATCAAAGCTATAGGTATGAGTGAATTGTCAACTAATCAATACATGTCTCAAATATTATCGCAATTCACTAAAAGTATGAAAAAGTTGATCACAAGAACCAATGGATTAGTCATTGAGACGACAACTCATCTTAAGTTTTGCATAATTTGAATAACAATACTGTAATAACTGGTTGTTTGTTCACATCATTTGCAAAGTGAAGACAGAGTAAGGACAGAGTGAGGACAGAGCGAGGGTACAGTCAGGACAAGTGCACGCGTTGATCCACAACATTTTTCTCGCTCCAATCTTCACTCCCATTTGTGACGCCTTTCCTTCAAAAGAGCGCAGCCAATGATGACTTGAAGTTGAAAGTCGATACCAGTTATGTCGGGTGCCATTGGATACGCTCACGCCTATAACGCACAGACACATCAATTGAATTGGAAAAAGATGTGCAAAACTGCATCACAGACTGCAAACACCTGACGATGACATTGTCTCTCGTGAATTAGACCAGAGCTCAAGAGCTCAGACTTGCAAATAATGGACCAGGTCTCTTAATATTATGAGCACCTGTTTATTACCCCTGCCTCGAAATCAGGTTAGAAAGTATTTGACTAAAGCTAGTAGTGTTTAGGGATGTCTGTGCAAAACAAGCCTTTGAGGCACTTTTGCTGTCCTTTTTGTCTATTTATAAAATTAAACTCAAAATCCGTAGAAATGTTTCGAAAGAAATATTTAGGAAACTCTGAAAATGTCTGAAACGGACATTAAATCAACACATAGTGACAAATAAGCGGCACTAAGAGACGGCACTTCATCTCTTATCCGTTGGTAAATAAACTGCTATTTTTTGTACTGGATGTGATTGGGAAAGACTACAATTGAATCTTGATATCCGTGCGAAGCAAACCTTTTTCACTCATTATATGCCAATTCGTTTCAAACTGTTATGAACTCAACTAAGACTTAACGCCGAGAATCGCAATGAAGTGAAGAAAAGTATGCGTTCGGAGAACTAAAAAAACACAGAATAACACAAGTGGGTGACCAACAATAGGATGAATCGAGCAGAAAAGCAAACGTTAGGCCCTACGCCTGATTAGCTCACTATAAGCATCCAATGTTAACATTCAAACGGACGCCGATATATATTTGTCTATATTTATGTCTCACTTCACAATCAGTCTGACCCGACACAGACCTGTCACCTCCTAAAGACTCCTAAACCTGCATCACAACAACTAACAAAATATTAGTTTGATTTCTAAATAACAATAAGAAATACCCAAAACGTTATGACCAGTGAACAAAAACTTAAAATGTGACATACTCATTTTGAACTTTTTTATTATCATGCTTTTATGGAAATATGTATTTATTTGAAGATTTTCACGACCTTCAAAGATATGCTGTTTATTTTAGTCAACAAAATCAATTTAAATAAACTTTTAGATTTTTATTAACTTGATATAACCAAGTGAATTTTCTAATAAAACATAATTATTATTTACCCTAAAATGGATTATAACAAATTTAAATAATACACTTAGGCTCCAATAGTATCAACACCCGATAGTGTCACAGTTCCATTACTATCAACC